>CP094634.1:19582013-19683807 GCA_023657505.1 Camelina hispida | reverse complement strand
CTTGTCTTTACAGCAAAGTGTAGAGGTATGGCATCCCAATAGTAGTTGTTGATGTTGAAGAACTTTTTTCTATCATAACAAACCAAATTTGGTGGCTCAATCCCACAAGCAAGGTAGTTAACATAATCAGCATACCAAGGACCATTCTCTTCCAACCTCATGACCTCTCCAAGCTTCTTCCAAGTCTCATTGGTGTTGTCAAGCAGTTGAACCGCCATTATCTGTTCTTCAAGAAGTGCATCATTGATTGGAATCTCATTGTCAATCCTTAATCTTGATAGATGATCAACTACTCCATTCTCAATGCCCTTCTTGTCTTTAATCTCCAAATCAAACTCTTGAAGTAGCAATATCCATCTCAACAGCCTTGGTTTAGCATCCTTCTTTGCTAAGAGAAATTTCAATGCTGCATGATCAGTGTGACCAACTACTTTTGAACCCACCAAGTATTGCCTAAACTTCTCAAATGCAAAGACAATAGCTAGGAGCTCTTTTTCTGTTGTAGCATACTTGACTTGAGCCTCATCTAATGTTCTACTTGCATAGTAGATGACATGAAGCTTCTTATCTTTTCTTTGACCAAGCACTGCTCCAACTGCATAGTCACTAGCATTACACATGATTTCAAATGGCAAGTTCCAATCTGGTGCTTGAACTATTGGAGCACTAACCAACTCTTCTATTATCTTCTTGTAAGCTTGAAGACACTCCTCATTGAACTCAAACTCAACTTCTTTACACAACAACCTTGTAAGAGGTCTAGCAATCTTTGAGAAGTCTTTAATGAACCTCCTATAGAACCCAGCATGGCCCAAAAGCTTCTTATTCCCTTGACCGATTTGGAGGTGCTAGATTGGTCATCACATCAATCTTAGCTCTATCAACCTCAATGCCTTTCTCAGAGATCTTATGACCCAAAACAATCCCTTCCGTCACCATGAAGTGACATTTCTCCCAATTCAAGACCAAATTTGTTTCCTCACACCTTCTTAAGACCCTGCACAAATTAGAAAGACAACCAGAAAAATAATCTCCATAGACGGAGAAGTCATCCATGAAAACCTCCACAACATCCTCAATTAGATCAAAAATTGACATCATGCATCTTTGGAATGTAGCTGGAGCATTACACAATCCAAATGGCATCCTTCTATAAGCAAAAGTACCATAAGGACATGTGAAAGTGGTCTTTATTGATCATTTGGATGTATGGGGATTTGAAAGAAACCAGAATACCCATCAAGAAAACAATAATGGGTATGACTAGCAAGCCTGTCTAGCATTTGATCAATGAATGGTAAAGGAAAATGATCTTTCCTAGATGCAGCATTGAGTCTCCTATAATCAATACACATTCTATGACCAGTTATAGTTCTTGTAGGAATCAATTCATCTGTATCATTCTTAACAACTGTAACTCCTCCTTTCTTTGGTACCACATGTACAGGAGAAACCCATGTACTATCCGATATGGGATATATGATACCGGCATCAAGGAGTTTAAGAATCTCTTTCCTCACCACATCTAAGTTAGGATTTAACCTTCTTTGTGGTTCAATGGAAGTCATTGATTCATCATCTAAATGAATCATATGCATGCAAAGAGTTTCAGAAATCCCTTTTATGTCATCTCGTGAATAACCAATAGCTCTCCTCCTTTTTCAATTCACCAAGAAGAGTAACAGTTTCATGTTCACTAAGCTCCTCATTGATAATGACAGGGTAAGTAGAGTTTTTACCTAGGAAAGCATACCTTAGCCCCTTAGGGAGTGGTTTGAGTTCAATCTTGGGTGCCTTAAGCTCACTCCCATCCTCATTCTAATTTACCTCAACTGAACACACCACTTGCTTTTTCAACTCAAGGAAGCTTTCACCATCTTTAAGGCTTATGAGAGTCAAGAATCTTTTCATATCCTTCACTATCCTCCTTAAGTAACCCAAACTCTCCTTGCTTAATACATCCAAAAAAAGCTCATCAGCTAAAGCTTCCATTTTCTCAATATAGAACACTTGACCGCCAATTGTAGGCTTCCTCATCACTTGGTTGATGTCAAAAGTCAAAGCTTCCTTTCCCAAATTCAACTGTATCTTCCCACCTTTCACATCAATCATTGTTCCAGCAGTTCTTAGGAATGGTCTCCCAAGATGAGTGGATCCTTTGGTTCTTCATCCATTTCAAGAACAACAAAGTCGGTTGGAAACTCAAAATGACCAATCATCACCGGGAGATCTTCAAGCACTCCAACCGGGGTTCTAATTGATCTATCAGCAAGAACAAGGGTGATCATACACTTTGTAGTGTGTGAAGCCCAATCTCTTAGCAACCGAGAGAGGCATCAAACTCACACTAGACCCCAAATCACATAAGCAATGGCCAAAAGATAAAATTCCTAGAGTGCAAGGGAGAGTGAAGCTACCAGGATCTTCAAGCTTCTTTGCCACCACTTTGTTTTGAATGATAGCACTACACTCATGAGTCAAGATAACCATTCCTTGGAGAGCTTTCTTCTTCTCCAAAACTGCATCCTTGAGGAACTTGCTGTAAGAGGGGTTCAACAAGAATGCATCAATGATAGGTATTGTGATAGCAACATCTTTCATTTGTGCATCAAACATGGCTCTATACTTGTCCACTTGTTTTTTGAACCTTCCAGGAAATGGCAGCCTTGGTTCATAAGGTGGAGGCACAAACAGAGTTTCTTTGGCAACACCTTTACTTTTCTTGGTAAATTCATCAATGGTCTTGTCTTGCTTAGGCTCCTCAACCACTTTACTCTTCCCTTTGTCAACCACAACTCCTTCAGCTTCTTTATCTTTACCCAAATCTTTCAATATCAGCTCATCTTCATCATCAATCTCAACCACTACCTCCCTCCTTTAGGCTCAATGTCCCTATTGAGCTCATTAATTGGTAGCTGCTTACCACTTCTCAACATGATGGCGTTTACAAACTCCTTTGGGTTTGGTTCTGGTTTTCCGGTAGTGAACCCATTTGTCTTGTAGAGGAGGAGGAAGCTTGTCCTTGGACTTGTGTTTGCAGCCTCTCTTGGCATTCAACTCACCATAGACATTGTCAACCTTATGGTGTATGGCCTTCATTTGTGTAGCAAGTTCAGTAGCTCCTCTCCCTTGTCCTTCTAGGAGTTGTCTAAGTAGAGCCTTTGTGTCATCTACTTGACCTTGAGGCTGTGGTGCATGCATTTGTTGTTGAGGTTGGGAATAGCTTTGAGGCTTTGCTTGGTAATTCCCTTGAGGCTTTTGTTGATAATTGGGTTGAGAAGGAAAACCAGGTGGTTTTGTGGTGGATAAGACTGATCTTGTGGGTTCTCCACATTGGTGCTGCGGTAAGAGAGGTTAGGATGGTTGCGGTAATTGGGATTGAACTTGTTATACCCTTGTCCACCCACATAGTTGACCTCTTCTTGTCCCTCAACACAAGCTTCCATTCCCTCTTGATATCCTTGATACACATCACTTTCGGTTACAAAATGGACTGGCTTTTGTGTGGCCAGAATCATCTTATCCATCTTGTCATTCAATGCTTTGATCTCCTTGCGGTGATGCTCATGCATATCAGAGTGATCTCTTGGTGTTCTATCATAATCCTCCCCATAGTTACCATCACATTGAGCAAGATTCTCCACCAAAGTCATACCAACATCAACATCTTGGCCAAGGAAGTTGCCATTACTGTGTCAAGCAACATTCTTATCTTTGGTAGCACTCCTCTGTACAATGTGCTAAGAAGAGACTCCTTGGAGAAACCATGATGAGGACATTGCATAGTATAGCCTTTGAATCTCTCCCATGCTTCAGAAACTCTCATTTCCTTTTGAGCAAAGCTTGATATCTCATTTCTCAACCTTGCTGTTCTTGTAGTTGAGAAAAACTTGGAGAAAAAGCTCTCTTGCACTGATCCCAAGAGGTGATTGATCCCACTGGTAGGTTCTTCTCCCAAGTCCTAGCTCTATCTCGAAGAGAAAACGGAAATAGGCGGAGTTTGAATGCATCATCAGAGATACCATTGATTTTGACTGTCCCACACATCATATCAAACTGATCCAAGTGATCAAGAGGGTCTTCCATAGGCAGACCATGGAACTTTGAGCTTTGCACCATGTTGATAAGACTAGACTTGATTTCGTAGTTGTTGTTCTCAACAGCGGGTGCTCTGATTCCTTGGCGGTTCCCATGAATGTTCGGCTGATCAAAGGCTCCAATGACTCGTGGTTGTCTTGGATGGTGGATAGGAGCTTGGTTTTGGTTGGGCTGCTCATTTCCTTTATGAGCAGCGGCTGCAGGCGGATTGTCCATGGCTTGGCGGGCTAAACGGCGGTTCTCTCGTTCAAGTAAGTGAATGTCGTCCACAGGCTGAAACAAGTTGGCTTGGCCTTGGCTTCTCAAGTTCATACAACCTGAAAATCAAAGACAACCCACCAATCCAATCCAAGTAACAAATAGTGCAAAGTAAATGAATAGTCTCAAGCAAAGTTGAAATCCTAATGGTCAGTAAGAATGCAAACGGGCAACGGCGCCAAATTGATGTAGTCACTTTCAGTATCAATTATTTATCAATCCACAATTTGCAATCAACCAACACACCAAAAATACACAAAATGCTTAATCTATTCTTAATCAAGTAAGAGGTTCTTATGTTACTACTTAACTAATCAAAGTCACTCAAATAAAGTAAACAAGACAATGCAAACTCAAGACAAACAAACTCAAATAGCAAATATACTGAAAATCAAGAATTAACAAGAGAACCTTGGGCAAGGTAATTGACTTGGGAGATAGCTAATCAATCCTAGATGTCTAAGCAACAATCAAGAACAATCCTATGGCTAAGAACACTAATGCAAATCAATCCATTTCCATGGTAGAGATTATATGCTATTCAAGTGATAATCAACAATTTCCAAAGGCAATCACAAGGTAGCATGCATTAATATCAAGTCTAAATACCACTAAGCACCCTAATCATCAATTTCCATTGGCTAGGAATGTAAAGCTCTTGAAAAGTTTGGTTCAGGAATTTCATCAAACACCTTGTGGGTATGGAAATACTAAAGTCTAGATTTAAGCTTGATCAAGGCTATCTAGCAATATTATCACTAATCAAGATAGGAAATGCATAAAATTAACCCTAGACATCAAAGATCAACCATCTATCTCCCTAATCTACCAAGCCCAAAGTTCTTAAAAGATCTACTCACTAATCATCATGATCACACAAAGGAAAGAGGTTTGTCTTTGTGAAATCATAATAAAAGCTTGTAGATTAAGAGATTAGAAAGACAAATTGCTATTAAAACTGGAAAATCCACCAAAGATTCAACAAAACCAAGTATGGAAATGCTTAAGAACCCTAGGTGGCTGCTTAACAAAAACTAATACAAGAGATAAATGATAAGATAAGAGATCAGTCTCCACAATTAGGGTTGGAGTATTTATAGGAAAACATAAACTAAACCGGAACAAACCGGATTAAAATTAAACAATTCAGAGAAAACCGGAACAAACCGGGTTTTGGTCTCAAAAAGGCACACGATCGACCACATGATGGACCATTTGGTCGATTGGTCCTTCGTCGTGATCGACCATTTGGTCGATCGGTAAGTCGATCGCTCAAGTCTCCGAAGTCTCGCACCTTGAAGTCTGAAGTCTCGCATGCGCCTCGATCGACCATTTGGTCGATTCCTTGATCGATCGTTCTGGTCTCAGAAGTCTCGGCTCGCGGCACGATCGACCATTCGGTCGATCGCTTTGGTCGATCGTTTTGTCATGTGTCATGTCCGAGGGATCCTATAGAGCTTTGATCGACCAAATGGTCGATTGGTTGGTCGATCTGCTGAAGTCCGAGAATCTGATGATGCGTTGATCGACCATTTGGTCGATCGTCTGGTCGATTGTTCGGCCTTTTTGTCCTCATTTCCATTTCCTTGCAAATTCTTGACTTATTTGGCTCCAAAACACACTATCCTTGCATATCTCCACTCCAACACCTGAAATACCAAACTTGATGCACAATGCAGCCTAAACAACCTAAATGCTCATGAATATGCACAAAACAATGAAGAATTAAGCTTTAAAAACTCATAAAAACACAAGATATCAAAGAGGAAGTGGGAGGCTACGCAGAGGCCGAGTGGTGCGAGTTGCTTCGGTTGTGGGAGCAAGGATCACAAGGTTGCTAGTTGTCCCAAGAGGAGTGCTCCGGCGGTAGCGGCTCGTGTATGCTATCATTGTAGGGAGACAGGGCACATCAGGCCTTTTTGTCCCAAGTTGCAGCCGGCAGCAGTGGCAGCGTTGCAGCAGGTGCAGCCTGGAGGTCAGCAGGTGGCACGGATTAGCGACGCCACGTGCTTACACGACAGTAGAGACTGGTGGAACCAGTGCCGGGCGATCACAGGTATAATTTCTGGTACTTAATCTTTGTGAATTTAGTAGGGTCAGATTTTATGTTTCCTGTGATAAAGTGTTAGGTTCTCAACATGAGATTTGTGTAGGGACCTTTTGGTGGGCGGGTTTAAGTCCCACGTTATGTTTGATTCTGGAGCTTCTCATAGCTTCATTACTCCGGAGTGTGCAGAGTGTGCGGGAATCAGAGGGATCCCGGGAGCGCACAGGAGTGGTCGAGTTGTTAGAGGCAAGTTCCTGAGAGTTATCGGACGAGCTGGAGGGTTGATATTCAGATCGCGGGAGAGTCATGGCCAGAGGATTTGCTTATCAGTCCAGTGGAGTTATATGATGTTATTCTGGGATGGATTGGTTGCATCGGCATATGGTGCATTTGGATTGCTATCGGGGTAGAGTGGAGTTTGAGCGTCCGGGAGGGAAGTTGGTTTTCAGGGTATTAGACCGACTTCGGGAGTCTCGTGATCTCAGCCATTCAGGCTGGGAAGATGATCGAGAAGGGCCGTGAGGCTTATTTGGTTACTATTTCTATGCCGAGTCAGTGGGGAAGTCTACGGTTAGCGGTATTCCGGTAGTGGAGGAGTTTGAGGATGTGTTTCGTCTTCGCAGGGATTACCACCATCTCGGTCGGATCCTTTTACCATTGAACTGGAACCGGGGACAACGCCGTTATCTAAGGCTCCTTACAGGATGGCTCCAGAGAGATGGCAGAGCTGAAGAAGCAGCTAGAGGATTTATTGAGTAAGAGATTTATCCGTCCAAGTGTATCACGTGGGAGTGATATATCATGGTTTTTGTGGTTTTTAACCATGATATAAGGAGTTTTTAGAGTCTTTTGATTTGTTTCTAGATTGTTTTTGAGTCTTTACAGGTTTTTAGCATGAAAGGAGCCAAGTGGAGCAGTTTGGATCATTTTGGAGCAATAATATGGAGGAAATCAGCTTGGAGTCGAATTTGAGAGAGGTCATCGATCGACACTAGAGAGCATCGATCGACACCCTTGTTGCCAACGAGAAAAGAGCCAAATTTGGAAGTTTTACAAATCTGCCCCAAAGTTTCCATAATTGCAACACAAGTCCCCGACGTGTTTTAGGACATATATATATAGTTTTTAGGTTTTCCAAACCCTCAACTTGTATTCTATCAAGTTTTTATTTTTCTGCAACCCTGAGAGATTTTGAGAGCTTTTGGGAGAGAGAGAGATCTGCTTTGAGAGAAGAATTTCTTGAACTCCTCTTTACTCTTTTAATTTCAATTGCTTATTATTCAGAATCATGTTTTGTTCTTCAATGATTATGTCTGAGTAGTTTGCTTGTTAGGATTAGGGTTTTCATAGGGATTTTATGATTTATTAGATCTGTTTATTTAGGATTCTTTATCTTTCTAGATCTTCATCTTAGGTTGTTCTTCATATTAATCCTTGATTGGCCATCTAGAATTAATACTTTAGGATTATTGATTGATATGAGAATATAATTGATTTTCCTGATAAAACCTTTTGATGAGCAAAACTATTTCTTGCAAAGAGATTTGATTTAATAATTTTGTGAACAATCTAAACTAGTTTTTTTTAAAGCTGATTTATTACCTAGAATTTTGCAAAGAGATTTGGATTTTCTGGTTTTAAATTTAGATAATATTTGCAGTGAGAACTGATTTATTTTACAAAATTGTTTAGAGTTCTAGATCTGTTCTTAATTGTTTGAATCCTATTTATTTATTGATTTAATAATTTATAATTTCCTGAGAAATTCTCTAGACCTAGCTTTTTGATCTTCTGAATTTACAACAGCTTTTATTTAATATTTTGCATTGTTTATTTTAATTAAATTTAATCTGTTTAGCATAATTAGAAAACTTTATAATTTATTGTGTAGTCTTGAGTCCTTGTGGAATTCGACCCCTAAGTATTATTACAGTGATCTCTTAATTTGAGAGAGTAGCTCTAGGGTAAATTTGAGCATATCAGGGAGCGCCGGTGTTATTTGTGAAGAAGAAGGATGGGAGTTTCAGGTTGTGCATTGATTATCGGGGTCTGAACCGGGTCACTGTGAAGAACAAGTACCCTCTTCCTAGGATCGATGAGTTGTTGGATCAGCTGAGGGGTGCTACTTGGTTCTCTAAGGTAGATCTGGCGTCGGTTATCATCAGATACCAATAGATGAGGCAGATGTGGGGAAGACTGCTTTCAGGACGAGGTATGGGCATTATGAGTTTGTGGTGATGCCTTTCGGGTTGACTAACGCGCCAGCAGCGTTTATGAGATTGATGAACAGCGTGTTTCAGGAGTTCTTGTGTCTGTCATCATTTTCATCGACGATATCTTGGTTTATTCTAAGAGTCCCGAGGAGCATGCAATGCATTTGAGAGCAGTTAAGGAGAAGCTGCGGGAGCAGAAGTTGTTTGCTAAGTTGAGCAAGTGCAGTTTTTGGCAGCGTGAGATGGGTTTTCTGGGTCACATTGTTTCTGCAGAGGGGTTTCGTAGATCCAGAGAAGATTCAGGCTATCAGAGATTGGCCTAGACCGCAGAATGCTAGATCAGGAGTTTCCTTGGATTGGTAGGTTACTACAGGAGATTTGTGCAGGGGGTTTGCAAGCAGAGCACGTCCTATGACTAAGTTGACAGGGAAGGATGTTCCTTTGTCTGGTTAGAAGAGTGTGAGGAAGGCTTTGCAAGCCTGAAGGAGATGTTGACTACTGCGCCAGTGTTGGCTTTGCCTGAGCAGGGAGAACTATGTGGTTTATACAGATGCATCTAGAGTTGGTTTGGGGTGTGTTCTGATGCAACATGGGAAGGTGATTGCCTATGCTTCGCGGCAGTTGCGGGTGCATGAAGGCAACTATCCTACCCATGATTTGGAGATAGGTGCTGTAGTTTTTGTCCTGAAGATTTGGAGATCTTATCTTTATGGTGCAAAGGTACATGTGTTTACAGATCATAAGAGCCTGAAGTATATATTCACTCAGCCTGAGTTGAATTTGAGACAGAGGCGGTGGATGGAGCTGGTGGCAGATTATGATTTGGAGATAGCCTATCATCCTGGTAAGGCTAACACGGTTGCGATGCCTGAGTCGGAAGAGGGTAGCTTCGGCTCAGGAGCAGGAGATGGAGTCTCTGGTAGGGAGATCAGTGCGTTGAGCTTGTGTGCTGTTTCACAAGAATGTTGGGTTTGGAAGCAGTAGATAGAGCAGATCTTCCGAGTAGAGTGCGGTTGGCTCAGGAGAAGGATTTGGGGCTAGAACGCCTCTAAGGATGTGGATTCAGAGTATCAGGTCTCAGATAATGGTACTATCTTGGTGCACGGTCGGGTTTGTGTGCCCAAGGATGAGGAGTTGAGAGGAGATTCTGAGAGAGGCTCATGCGAGCAAGTTGTCTTTTCATCCAGGAGCGACTAAGATGTACCGTGATCTCAAGAGGTACTATCATTGGGTCGGGATGAAGAAGGATGTAGCTAGTTGGGTTTCGAGGTGTGATGTGTGTCAGCTAGTGAAGGCTGAGCATCAGTTCCTTGCGGGTTACTGAAGAGTTTACCCATTCCCGAGTGGAAGTGGGATATGATCACCATGGATTTTGTGGTAGGATTGCCAGTGTCACGGACCTTTGATGCTATTTGGGTCATTCTGGACCTGTTGACTAAGTCAGCACATTTTCTGGCCATTAAGAAGACTGATGGAGCAGATCTTGGCTAAGAAGTATGTGAGAGAGATAGTCAGATTGCATGGGGTGCCAGCGAGCATTGTGTCTGATAGAGATTCTAAGTTCACTTCGGTGTTCTTGCAGGCATTTCAGGCAGAGATGGGCACTAAGGTGCATATGAGTACAGCTTATCATCCCCAGACAGATGGACAGTCTGAGAGGACGATTTAGATGCTGGAGGATTTGCTGAGGATGTGTGTCTTGGTTTGGGGAGGCCATTGGGCAGATCACCTGAACCTGGTAGAGTTTGCTTACAACAACAGCTATCAGGCGAGTATTGGTATGGCTCCTTATGAGGCTTTGTATGGAGGCCGGGTACAGTTATGCTGGTCAGTAGAGGAGCATGTACGGGGAAGATTTTGTTCAGAGACCGAGAAGATTCGGGTTCTCAAGCTGAACATGAAAGAGGCTCAGGATAGGCAGATGAGTTATGCTGATAGGAGGAGGAGAGATCTTGAGTTTCAGGTAGGAGACAGAGTGTACCTCAAGATGGCCATGTTTCAGGGTCCGAACAGGTCATTGACTGAGACTAAGTTGAGTTTGAGGTATATGGGTCCGTTCAGTGTGATTGAGCGAGTTGGACCAGTGGCATATAGACTGGAATTACCTGAGGTTATGCGTGCTTTCCACAAGGTTTTCCATGTATCTATTTTGCGGAAGTGTCTCCGTGAGGATGATCAGTTGTTGGCTAAGATTCCTGAGGATCTTCAGCCCAACATGACTTTGGAGGCGAGACCAGTGAGGGTTCTCGAGAGGAGGATCAAGGAACTTCGGAAGAAGAAGATTCCTTTGATGAGTGTCCTTTGGGACTGTGATGGTGTGGAGGAGCAGACTTGGGAGCCTGAGGCAAGGATGAAGGCAAGGTTTAAGAAGTGGTATGAGAAGCAAGCTGCGACTTGAACTTGTCTAGCCTGGTTCCTCGTAATCCGTGGCTGGAGCGGGAATGGAGTATTCCAGCCCATCTCTCTTGTTACTCGGTCGCTTGGGGTGGTTGGTTGTGCGACTCATTAACAAGATGAGGTGGTTCTTGGGGTACAAAATTTCCGTGAGGCGGGATTTGGGAAAGTTTCTCGAGATGGAAGTTTCTTAAAGTGAAAAGTTTCCAAAAATGGAAAGTGCTAAATATGGAAAGTTTTACGGGAGTTAGAATTCGTCCGTTTTAGCGGTGGGAAGCCTTGGAGGGGCTTTTGTGGCCTTTGTGGCGGACTTTCAAGTCAGTGAGCCTGTGTGTGGCGGTCTTTTTAGACATTGTGTGGCCTTTGTAGCGGGCTTTTAGCCAATTGTGTGGCCTTTGTGGCGGGCTTCTAGCCAATTGTTGGCCTTGGTGGCGGGCTGTTTAGCCAGAGTGTCCTTGTGACGGTCCTTCGGGACAGATGGTCCTTGTGACGGTCCTTCGGGACAGATGGTCTTTGTGACGGTCCTTCGGGACAGATGGTCTTTGTGACGGTCCTTCGGGACAGATGGTCTTTGTGACGGTCCTTCGGGACGAGTGGCCTTGGTGGCGGTCCTCTTTAGGACATTTGTTTGGCCTTGGTGGCGGTCCTCGTTAGGACATTTTGTTGGTCTTTGTGGCGGCCCTTGTGCCGTGTATATGATCCTTGTGTGGTCATGGGGTATCCCGGTGAGGGGATATGTGGTTGGTAGGACATTGAGATGTTTTTACGTGAGCCACGGGAAGGAAACCTGGATAGGGATAGGACTCAGACGTGTTCAGAATCTTTTGCTCGCGACTCTTGGAGGACTTTGGTTCTCCTAGTACTGCCATATTCGGAGACTTTGTGACTTTGGAGTATGGTTGGTATATCGACTTCGGACGACGGTCCGGAGGCGCGCTGTAGGGTGACGACCCGAGAGACGAGATTGGATTTCTCCTTATATATCTATATATTGGCATGCGGGCTTAGGCCCGATGAGGAGCCAACATTGGCATGCAGACTTAAGTCTGATGAGGAGCCAATGAAACTCAGGGTTTAGGCCTATGAGAAAAAGAAAAGTCCAAAAGTCGAGAGCAAATGACGCCTGTGCGTGAGTCTATCGCCTAGAGGTGACCTTCGTAGATCGGAGGAGTGAGGGCTGTGGAGACGGTTGCACGGGAGTCCTTAGCTGATGGTTGTTCGAGATTCGAGGACGAATCTAGATTGGTGGGGAGAATTGTAACATCCGTGAACAAAAATCCCGGTTTGGGAGTTGCATCGGTCGATGCAAAGTGTGCATTGGTCGATGCAAGGTCGAGTTTCTGCGTTTTGACTTAAGTCAAACGCTGCGTTTAGGTTAGGGAAAACCCTTGAGTCGACTTTTGTCTCATTCGGCGAGTTTGGCCGTTTTGAGAGGAAACGAGAGAAAAGGTTTTGAGTGTTCTTGGTGATTCCCGGAGATTCGAGGCTGTTCCTGTAGAGATCTGTAGCTGGGATTGTTGTAGGAGCTTCCTAGAAGTGTTTTCTTGCTTGTTTGTGGTTCGATTCGTCTGGCAAAGGTAAGTGCATGACCATGGCTTATCTAAGCTAGAGATCTCTCTGATTTGCTTGTTATGTGTTGTTAGGCTGGTTAGATTGTTATTTGGGACGTTTGGAAGCTTTCTTGTGGCTTGGGATCGAGTTTCGTGGTTGCAGGAACGAAGATCCGGCGAGAAGCTTCGGAGGAAAACGATGCTCGACATTGCATCAGTCGATGCACTTTGTGCGTCGGTCGATGCAGATGCGAGGACGGCGCGTAAACTCTAAAGTTTTCGTGTTATGTCGAGCATGCATTGGTCGATGCATATCTTGCATCGGTCGATGCAAGGTTACTTGCATCGGTCGACGCAGATCTTGCGTCGGTTGACGCAACCTCCATCTGGTGTCGGTCGATGCATGTTGGTATCGGTCGATGCAGAGTCATGGTTTGTTATTGTTGATTGTTGAATGTTGTTTGATGGTTAGAGATGTCTCTATTGCTTGTGTGTATAGCCCAGTAGATGGGAGTATTGCCTTACTGAGTGTTTATAAAATACTCATGCATTGCAATATGTGTTTGTGGTGCAGGTAAAGGCAAAGTGTGATCGTGGAATCAAGGCAATGAAGAGGAGGATGTTCTAGGAACTCGGTTTGATGTTTTCTGGTTTGCTAGGTTGCTAGAGTTGAGTCATTAGAATATTTCTAGGTTGCTGGTTCTATGATTTTTGCTATTGATTATTGGATATTGTTGATTTATGATTATTGGTTATTAATGGAATATTATTTGGATATTGAATGGTATTGGTTTTCCGCTGTTGGTTGTGATTGTGATTAGGTGGCTACTGGGTATGGGACCACTAGCTGTAGTTTATTTATTATATTATATTATTATTTATTTTTAAAAAAGTCGGTCGTTTCAACAACCTTCTTCGGATGATTGCACTGCACTCAAGACTTAGTACCACCATGCCTTGAACTTCTTTTGATCTCTCCATCACTAAATCCTTGAGGAATTTCTGGTAGTGAGGAACAAGTGCGAATGCGTCCAGCAATGGCATCCTCAACTCAATCTCCTTGACTTGTTTTTCGAACAGGGCTTTGTTCTTCTCAGTAAGCTGCTTCTTGAACCTCACAGGAATGGTAGAGGAGGCTTGTAAGATGGAGGTATGAACCTCGCAGGTCTATCATCGAAACAACATGCTCCTTAACAAGGTTCGGACTACATAACTGGTTCAACCGGATCCTTGACTGCTTCGGCTGGGTTCTTCATCTGAGTTTCATCCTGAACAAAATCCTCCCCATCTAAGTCCTCACTGTCCACAGTGACGTCTGGGACCCCTTGCCTGGGAGGCAATGTTTTCTCACTTCTCAGCGTAATGGCATTGTCGAACTCCTTGGGGTTTTGAACAGCCTTTCCTGGGAATTGGCCAGGCTTTGGTGCAGAAGTAGAAGCGGATTGGCCTTCCATGTACATTATCTTCGAATTTAGAGCTTCGAATTTGACATTCAGATCATTGTAGGAACATTCAATCCTCTGACTAAGGTCAGCAAACTTCTTAGCAGTATCCATAGAACCACTAGCTTAACCCTGAAGAAGTTGTTGCATCATCTGCTTCATTTCTTGATTTGGGGCTGGAGTAGGCTGAACTGGTTGAGGGTGGAATCCTGGCGGTGGTCCTAAGGGAGCTTGGTAACCCTGCTGGAACTGTTGTTTTGGAGCGAATCCTGGATTGTAAGGCACAAAATGTTTTTGTTGACCTTCTTGTTGTTGTTGAGGCGGGTACACCCGATCTTGTGAATTAGCAATGTTGTTACTTTGGTAAGACAGATTGGGGTGTGTCTTGTAGGGGTTGTAACCCTTGTTGTATCTACCCTGATTCTGGACATAGGTGATGTCCTCCATCTGCTCACCCTCCCCATCTGGAACTTGGAAAGGGTCATCCTCGATAGGAAGTGGAAGCTCCTTTGCTGGCTTGGCAAGAGTCGGTCAAGCTTCTCATTGACATTTTGAGGTCTTTCTTGTACTTCTCCTTAGACCCAGTGTCGCCGCGAACTGTGTGGTCATAGTCCTCATTGTAGTTTCCGTCAGACTGAGCGAGATTCTCCACCAGTTGCCATCCTTCCTCAACGTCTTTGTTCAGGAAATTACCATTAGAAACAGTGTCAAGCAGCATACATATCTTTGGTAGTACACCACGGTAGATAGTGCTCAGCAGTGACTCGTTGCTGAAACCATGGTGTGGACACTGGCTATGGTAACCCTTGAAACACTCCCATGCTTCACAGAATGATTCTGAGCTCTTCTGAGTGAAGCTAGAAATCTCATTCATGAGACGTGCTGTTCTGGAGTTGGAAAAAAACTTGGCCAAGAATGCTTTCTTACAACCATCCCAGGTGGTGATTGATCCCTTGGGAAGGTTTTTCTCCCATTGATGAGCCTTGTCTCCCAGGGAGAATGGGAAGAGGCGCAACTTGTAGCCATCCTCACTGACGCCGTTGATCTTGGTAAGACTACAAAGACTGTCGAACTCATCCAAGTGGACGAGTGGATCCTCCATAAGCAACCCGTGAAACTTGTTTCCTTGGATCATGGAGATCAGACCACTTTTGATTTCGAAGTTGTTGTTCTGCACGGCGGGAGGGACGATTCCAGCACGCTGAGTATGAGTATTCGGTGCATCCCCAACACCAATGTTTCGCGGTCTCGGGTGTGGTCGATTCGGTTGTTCCATAGTGAATGGTACGGGATGATCATTGGAAGTACGAACTTGTCGTGGTCGTTGCAACTGATTGATTTCGTCGATAACATGAAGGAGATTATGATGCCCTCTTGATCTAGTGTGCATGCAAGGTTGCAATCAACCGGTACCGAGGTGCAAGACAAACAAGCAGACAACCAAAACAAGTCAGACTCATAATGATAAGTGTAACAGAACTTAATCTTGCAAAACTTGAAATCTTAAATGTAGCAAAACGAATCCCAAATGGTAACGGCGCCAAATTGATACTAGGATTTTGAGTGTCTATCCTAGCAAGTTCAATTAACCTTATGCAGTTGTAATACTTAAGGTGTCAATTCAATTGAGAATCTTTACTATCACTCAAGAAGCAATCAAGAAGTCACAAGTTAAGCCAATTCAAAAGAGTGTTTTCTAACAATCCTAGAATGGTCAAAATACAAAACGGAAATGAGTCACGAACCGGAAATGAAAATGTATGACAAGAAGCGAACAAGAATAAGTGAAACCAAAAACGATTCTAAGCATGAACAAACGAAACAGTCTCGGAATGTAATATCAATCAAAAAGATAAAAGTCCTAAGGATGGGAGTAATTGATGTCGGTGGAGTACCTAGTCTACATAGTGTTTAACATACCACAAGCAAACTATCCCTAAACAATGAACATCACAACTTAGCTAATCCAATCTCTTGGCAAAAGCTACTCAGACTCAACCACATCCATACCTAGCTCTCGCTAGAGAAACATGGTCGAGCAGGCTCGACAAACAAGTTCATTCACGTCAACAAACATCCTTAACAATTAATCTCTTAGGCTAGGAACCTAAGTCTCTGGCACTAGTTGGTCAGACATTTCATCAAACACCTTTTGGGTGTGGAAATGTCTCGAACCTAGTCCCAATTGATCAGAGAGAAACTAGTATTTCTAACTCTAGTCCAGAAGGGAATCATACAATCAAAGCTTAAACACTCTACTAACTAAGGTCCTCCACCTAGTCTATCCCATTCTCAAGAACTAACACACTACTCAGATCCGGAAATCATCACCAAAGATACAAATCCAGAAAATATTTAACAAAGCATAGTAGATAGATAGAAATGAGAAGAACAACTTTGTAGAAAAAATCTAATGCAAAAACTCAATAAAATTAAAGCTATCTGGATTACAAGATCAGAGTACGTTTTTGGTGGCTAGGTAAACCTTACAAAAGAAAATTGAGATAAAAGACAAGATCCCAAAACAAGACTTAAGAAAATGTATATATAGTAAAAACGCGTGAATCCCTAAAACTTAAAACGACAAGATAGTGCGTCGGTTGTGGAACCTCCTGAAGCATGTGAAACCAAACATGTGTGATCGAGTTGCGTGTCGTCTCTCCATGGGGTGCTGTCAAGTGGAACGGATCGATTGGTGTCGCTGAGAGTGGCTCGATTGGTGCCGTGAGAGTGGCTCGATTGGTGCTGCTGAGAGTGGCTCGATTGCGGTTGAGAGTGGCTCGATCCTCTGCGCTTCCGACGTCTCCTAGACAACTGAAATACTCTGAAATGCACAATGTATGCAAGGATTATGCAGAAACTTCCTAAACATGCAAAGTGTACGAAAGAGGTTCTAAAACTATGCAAAACGACTAGTTATCCTAGCTAAATGCATGACAAATACATACTAAGGAGATGCAAAATATAGACATATCAACTATATCATGCTGGCTCCTGAGAAATCAATGAGATTTCCTTCCCCTTTGTATCCATCAACGAGATCAGCCACAAGCTTATCTGTCTCCCTAAGACTCGTTTCAAACACAAACCTTAAAAGCAATCCGAGAATGATTCTCTTTGAAATCGCTCCAAGATTTCAATCTGAACATAAACCCCAAACCATTTCAGACCATTTCAAACAAAGAGGCTGGATGGAGACTAAATCCATTCTTTCTCAGAAACTGATTAGGAAAGATTGAAGAATCTGGAAAAATTTGTACCGAGCTACTAAAAATCGCCATAGACTGTACGGAGGAAGCAGACAACACTTGCTTTCCTAATCATTTTCTGAGAAAGACCGTTGCTGACCATACTTATTAGAAAATTTGAACCCCTCAACCAGGAAAAAACATCCTGCAGGTTGTCTAAAGAGATTCATAAACAAGCCATAACCTTGAAACAAACAAATCAAAAGTGACAAAATTTGAGAAATGTAATAAGAAGTAGAGAGAAGTGAACAAGAACACTTATTTCATCATTATCGATAAAATACAGATTATGTTCTTTGCAAAGTCTTACACACACACACACACACACACACACACCAAACTACAGATTCTCTACACACCAAACTTAAAAAAAAACAGATTCTCTACACACCAAACTACATATTCTCCACTTCCACCAAACTTTGCTTTATCCAGTCTTTGCTTTCACCAGTCTCAAACTCCAAGTAAAGAACATTGTACTCATCATCTTCAAAGCTTATGAACGTTTGACGGTTGGTAGCGTCTTCCTTGAGATGTTTCATAGCTGCTTTAAACAATGGAGACAACATTCTTATTTTAGACAGCGAATTTAAAACCCTCATAGCCCTAAGCTGACTACAATTATAGTCGTGGTGACTCTCCATGAGTTGACTCTTATAGGAAAGTATCTCATCACGTGATTGAATACTATCCCTTATCACATCCGCCACTGCTTGTCCTTCCACAGCTTGTCCTGCATGTCTTTTCCGAGTATACTTTGGTACATTGGAAGCTGCAGGAGCATTGGAAGTTGTGGAAGCATCATGTTCTTTTCTTGATTCAGATTCAGCCACATCGTCATCTAACATTATGTTGTTGTCTAAATGTTTTTCACCCTATTGATCATTCCTAAAATAAAATGTATACTTAGATCAACTAGAGACCATAGAACAAGAAAACCAATTCTAAAAAGGAAGCTATATATACCTTACAACGCTCATCCCACCAATCATCACTCATGTCTATGGACCCATTGGGATAATAGCTCATTCTAGTTCTATTATGAATCAATTTCCTGAAAGCTGAGTATTGCTTCTTACAAGTATTAAACTTGTTCCCAAATTTTACCCAAGTATGCTTCTCTCCAAATGCATCATAGAACTTGGATGTAATCGTTTGTTTCCCAGCTTCATTCCCTATGTGGTTTCTTATATTGACTTTTAGATTCTCTTCAAGTCGAAATTCAAGATAAAACCGGGTTTGTTCATCACTCTATAGTAGAGTCTAGAAACACATAAACAAGGCAAAGACTAAACATAGTAGAGTATAGAAACACATCAACCAATCACAAGACCATATGCACAACAACTAAACACACATAAACCTCATCGTTTCATCAAGTGTAGAAAAAGAGAAGATTGTGACGAAGTATCGAGTGTGCGTGCTTTAAATTAGTTTCATTTTTTTGTTTTAGATCCTATTTATAAAATTAACTAAAACAATATCTTTTTTTTAAGAATTGCTTTATATTAGTTTTTTATTATTATTTTAATATTTTTTTGGTAAAATTCAAAAAGAATTAAGTTTTTTTTATAAAACAATATTTTATCAAAATTGAATCAAATAGTGAAATTTGAAATATTATGATATATACGTGTTGGAAACCAATCTACATAATAATAAAAATTTGAATAAATACAAAAAATATTTTGACTTTTCATCATACTTTTCGTAATTATCTGTTATATTTTTTGAAAAGAAAGTTATTTGATTACTGCTCGTTACATAGTAACGTCTATGATAGACTACGCTATTCACTTACCATACTTGTAAAGATATTGCTTGGACACTACTCTGTAATCATGTATATATTGTACTGTGAATCAATAGAGAGAGGCATCAAAGTCTTCTAAGTAACATGGTATCAGAGCCATATATCTAAACCTAGTCTAAAAACCTCTCTCTAAAAAAAAAAAAAAATTCTCATCTTCTTCTTCTTCCTAGTCGTACAACTTCTCTCTGTTTTCTCCTCGTCTCTCTGTTTTTCTTTTTCCCTCTCTCTCACCTACGTCAATTGCACCATTGTAATGACCCTCACCAAGAGTAAAAATCTCAAAATAAAAGATCGTGGAAATGGACCGGAAAAGACTTAAAAAGAAAGAAGATGTAAAACAAAGAAGAACGACCAGAAGAAGTCCGAGGAAAAAGTCGGAGTTGAAAAATGACCAAACCAAGATGAAGTGACCGGTAGTACTGCCAGGACCCTAAGAATGTTCGAGGAGTCGAGAAAATTAGTCGAAGAGTCTAGTTGTCGAGAAAATTTACCGAGAGAACCGTTAACGATTGACCAATGGTCGAGAGGAGTACTCGATCGTGACGCGCAAAGCCGAGAGGACCGTTAGCCATTGACCGAACAATCGAGGAACTGGTCTGAGTGAGTCGAGGAATGCCGGAGGGAACGTCGAAGGTGCCGGACGAAGGATCGAATATTTTTGGGAAAATTATTATTTCCTTAAAATTTCGAACAATAAGAATCAAGATAAGTGGAAGATTAATTTAATTAAGGAAGGAGTTAGTGGGAGAATTAAAAATTAAAGGAGATTAAGGGAGATAGTGGAGAATTAGCTTAATCAAGGAGATTAATGAAGAAGTGGTGTCCAAAGTGGCCAAGTCTCACTAATTTTGGCCAAGTGATTCAAGGGAAAAGAAGTGGGCAACATTAAGCCAAGTATTGTGCATCTTTGCCTTACAAAATTTTGTGGCAATTAAGTTACATGCACTAATAAGAGGATTGTCATGCACTAATGAAGTAGAATTAGTGGACTAATTGTCAAGACGCTATTGGAGGGAGAAGCACACGCTGCACATGCAAGAAGGGGAGAAGACACTTGTCGATTTGCACTAAGGAAAGGGAGAGAATCCGAGCTTATAAATAGAGGGAGTGAGACTCATTATCCAAGTTTCTCATTTCTCTCATTTCTCTAAACACTCAAACACTTAAGCCTTGCTTTCTCTCAAAGACAAGAGAGGAACAAGAGAGATCATCGAGAGAGAGAGATCATCGAGTAAAAGAAGGAGTTTCCGTCGAAGTAATCATAGACGAAGGAGCGGAGTTGTTATCAAGTGATCATCGAGAGAACACGGAGTTAGTGTCGAGATCAAGCTGTCGAAGAGAAAGTAGTTTCTATCGAAGAGGCCATCGAGAAAGAGACGCGGTTGAACTGAGTAAGTCGAGAACGAGAACGGTTGAAGGAGCGGAGGATTGTCAAGCGAGGACCGTCTGATTGTGTGGTGCCGTGAGTCTTTGCAATCATCGTCGATACGCGAAAGGTGAGTCTGCGGTAATGCATGTAGGATAGATGCATGTAGTTTTGGTTGAAGTCGATTGCATGCCTAATATGGTAGGATTCATCTTAGTGAAATGTTTAAATGCACATCTAACTTGAATCACCATGCATGTTGAATTCGGTTATATTTTAAGTAAATTGGGACTTAAAATTTGGATAGAATTGCATGCTAAAATGAGCTAGTTTAACTTGAATATTTTCTTGTTAAAATCCGATTGCATGCATGATAGATGATTAAATAATTTGCATTGTTTTGCATAATTTTAATCGAGGTTAGAACATGCTTAAATTAACCTTAAGGATTTAAATGAGTAAATCGGTTAGGTTGCATGTTAATTTGGACTTAGGATTTAATTGGGTAAATCTTATTTGGTTGCATGCATATTAGGACTTGTAGCATAATTTCGCTCAAGTGGCTTATTTTGTTTTCATGCATGTAGAGTGAACATAGGTTGGTTGAATTTGTTCTTGCTCCTTGTTCGATTATTGCTTGTTTAATTCTCGCTTGATTTCATGCTTGTATGCTTGATTAATCGTTGCTTGAATTATTCTTGTGCGTTTGTTTTAGCCTAGTCTCTCGAATTCATTTCTTGAGTCTTAAGCTAGAGTAGTGTGTCGATATTTCTGTTTCCAAAAGTGTATGTCACGCGTGAGTTCCCAACGACCACTCGCGCGAGGACACTGTCACGGCTAGCTAGCTACTAGCGTGACCGCTACATGACGATGTAGCCAAAGGTGGGATCATGCCAGAGAACTTTGTAGTCTCGGCATGGAGAAGGAGATGGAACGGAACAGATTATCGATGGGCCCTAGGTGTAAAGAGTCTAGAGTATTCAAGCGTCACTTGTTTATGTCTAGTCGTCTTTGCATGTTGTGTGTTGTCTAAGAGTCTACGGTATTTCAAGTCTCCTTGTCATATTCTAGACGTGTTAGTGAGTTGTGTAGGAGGTAAGAGTCTAAGGTGTTCAAGTAGTTCCTTGTTCCCTTAGGTCGCTACTCGCTTGTAATAGCAATTAATTTTTAGATCGTTCGAAGTAAGTCGTATTGATCTAGTCGTTCTTGCGTGAATGTTGTTTGAGTGCTTCCGCTATAGCTTTTGTTGCGATACTTTGATAACTTGCTAGTTGTTTCACTTGCTTGTTTTCTTTGTTGCTGGGGTAGTCGGGTTGGGAAATAGAATCCTGTTTAGGATAAAAAAGGGTACCCAGGCTCACTGAGTAATCTAAGATTACTCATGATAATATTTTGGTCTTGCAGGAAAGCTTAAGTGAGTCTAGAGCTGGAGCAAACTTTAGGGTGTCGGATAGGGTTTTCTTGTGTTCCTTGTAAAACCCTATATTTTTATAAATGGTTATGTATAAACATGACAAGTTGCAAATGATACTCGGCCTTGTCCGGGCTAACACAACGCACCAGGCCGCGAGGGTTGAAAAGCCTAAGTAACCTCGGTTGCGGGTGGGATTGTGCTAGGGAGGATCGTTCGGGAAGTCTGCAGCTTCCGTCCCTCGGCCGGACCACCTCGGCGCAATTCTGCAAGTGGCGTCTCGTGGCTGTTTGATGGCCTTTGTGGTCCTAGGACGGTTCGGGGACGTTACAACAATGGCTCAACCTCTCGGTAAGGTTTTTACGGTGACCCACATCAAGTCTCACATACCTCTTGTCCTCGACATGCACAAGATGAACTATGATGCGTGGCATGAATTATTTGAAACTCATTGCTACAACTTTGGAGTGTATGGGCATCTCGATGTCACCTCCACTCCGGCGAACAATGCGAACATCACATGGAAAGAGCGTGACGGTATCGTTAAGATGTGGATCTATGGGATAATTTCCTCCTCTCTCCTCGACACAATCCTGAAGACTCGTAGCAGTGCTCGTGACATATGGATCTCTATCGAGAATCTGCTTCGCGACAACAAGGAGGCACGGGCGATCCAGCTCGACAACGACCTCCGTTCTCTCACCATTGGCGACATGATGGTCCACGACTACTGCCAGAAGCTGAAGACTCTATCTGATCTACTCGCCAACGTCGACTCCCCTGTTTCCGATCGTGTCGTGGTGATGCATATGCTGAATGGCTTGTCCAAAAAAATTGACAACATCGTCAATATCATCAAGCATCACCAACCGTTCCCATCTTTTTCCACAGCCAGATCGATGCTCATTGAGGAAGAACGCCGCCTTGCTAAACAAGTCAAAACCGGGTCGTCTTCATTGGTAAACTCTTCTTTTCCAAACGTCTTGTATGTCTCCACTCCTACCAACCAACAATCCGGGTCTCGCGACTGCACCAACCGCGACGGAAACAATTACGGCTACAGAGACAACAACAACAACAACACTGGCTATCACAGCAACAACACTGGCAGTAGGGGTCATGGACGGATTCGTGGAGGTCACGGTAGGGGACGTGGCCGTCAGAAATGGCCACAACAACACTGGCCGTTGAACCATCAGAATTGGCAAACACAACAACCCTGGTTCGCTACACCAACGCTATACCAGCACTGGCCACAGCAAAATTGGATGCAGTAACAACCGATGGCCCATTTAAAAACCACAAGTCCAACCGCCAGTCTTCTCGGACAGACCCCGCATGCACCAGCTCCTCCACCACCGCAGCTTCCTACCAACATGGCCGCCACATTTGGCACCATGACCATGCAAGATCCCACCGATGCAAGTTGGCCCATGGACACTGGAGCTACATCGCATTTGACCGCACAACCAGGTACCCTTCATTCCCTTTTTAATTCGAGCTCCTCCCCATCGGTCATTGTCGGTAACGGATCCTCTATTCCCACTAAAGCCATTGGTCGTTCTTTTCTGCCCTCTAAAACTCGTCCTCTTTACCTTAATAATGTTCTTGTTTGTCCCTCAATAATCAAAAATCTTATTCTGTCTGCCGGTTCACCACCGATAATTCTGTTTCTGTGGTGTTTGATCCTTTTGGTTTTTGTGTTAAGGATTTCCCGTCTCGGATACATCTACTCCGATGTAACAGCATTGGTCCTCTTTACTCGGTCCATTCACCATCAGCGGCCGCAACTCCATCCTCACCACCACAAGTTATGGTCACGACGGTCCCTGATTCAAAATTATGGCACCGCCATCTAGGCCATTTGGGAAACACAACACTTCAGTTTCTTCGTTCTTCTCGTTTAATAAATTGTTCTAATATTCATATGTCACTATGTCATGCATGTCAATTGGGGAAACACATTCGATTACCTTTTGATTCAGATGTTTCATCAGTTTCTGAACCTTTTGAAATAATTCATTCTGATGTTTGGACGTCTTAGTGAGTTGTGTAGGAGGTAAGAGTCTAAGGTGTTCAAGTAGTTCCTTGTTCCCTTAGGTCGCTACTCGCTTGTAATAGCAATTAATTTTAGATCGTTCGATGTAAGTCGTATTGATCTAGTCGTTCTTGCGTGAATGTTGTTTGAGTGCTTCCGCTATAGCTTTTGTTGCGATACTTTGATTACTTGCTAGTTGTTTCACTTGCTTGTTTTCTTTGTTGCTGGGGTAGTCGGGTTGGGAAATAGAATCATGTTTAGGGTAAAAAAGGGTACCCAGGCTCACTGAGTAATCTAAGATTACTCATGATAATATTTTGGTCTTGCAGGAAAGCTTAAGTGAGTCTAGAGCTGGAGCAAACTTTAGGGTGCCGGATAGGGTTTTCTTGTGTTCCTTGTAAAACCCTATATTTTTATAAATGGTTATGTATAAATTTTTCCGACTATCTATATATATATTGCTTTAATAATTTGTTTGTGATGAATTATTTTACTAAAGTAATATATATACGGTTTCAAAACATGGCAAGTTGCAAATGATACTCGGCCTTGTCAACACAACGCACCAGGCCGCGAGGGTTGAAAAGCCTAAGTAACCTCGGTTGCGGGTGGGATTGTGCTAGGGAGGATCGGTCGGGAAGTCTGCAGCTTCCGTCCTCGGCCGGACCACCTCGGCGCAATTCTGCAAGTGGCGTCCCGTGGCTGTCTGATGGCCTTCGTGGTCCTAGGACGGTTCATGGGCGTTACAACGGTGGTATCAGAGCGGTGTTTTCGAACCCGCGAGCACTTGTGCATTTCAAAGTTTGATCGAGTAATGTGTCGCAAGAACATAAAAATTTTATCCGGTAGTTTGCTTGTCTAGTTTAGGTTGAACCTTAGAAAGAACTAAGCGTCTGACCTTGTTTCTTGTGGGTATTTTAGATGTCTTCAGGTGATTCAGGTTGCGGGGATGGTTCAGGAGATGAGGGGCCGAGACATGAGGGTTGTGGACATCATAATGGGTTCTTGTCAACGGAATCAGAAAGCAGCCAATGGCCAGATGATTCGAGTAATGAGAGTGGGGACGGGGTATTCGATGCCGACGACACCAACTGGTCCATCGGGACCGATCCGTCAGAATGTTTGGAAGAAACAGAGGAGTTGGAAGTTAATCAAGATGACCAGACTATAGTGTTGGAGATTGGCGAGCCAAGTCGACTTCAAGTATGAATGGACGCGCAAGGGAAGTTTGAAACTATCCCTGTGGGAGATCATGGAGAGGCGGAGATGGAGCTAGCCGACAAGCTGCAAAAGTTATTATTGGATCTTGTGGAGGACCAAGGCGAGGATATCAGTCCAGAAAACTTTATAAGGGAGTACCCGGAGGCGATTGATAAGATTCTGGATTTCTTGACGGACGTGTATGTGCCGGAGGAAGAAGGAGCTGCAAGTAGTACAGGAGTGGTACCCAAGGCCGGTGGTCCGAGTGGTGAACAACCAGCGGAGGAGAAAGCAGAGACGGGTACCAGAATTTTATTGGTATTAGACGAGATGCGCTCACCGGACAGGGGAACGAAGACGATGGTGAAGTTGAGGTACCGGAATCAAGGAGGAAGAAGAACTAACTAAGGAGGATCCTGAGTTCGGAGAACCAGCGGCAAGAAGGGATAAAGTTGTGGAAGTGATTGACTTAGTGTCAAGTGATGATGAAGGAAATCCAACTTTGGTAGTGGAGACAAGAGATCAGCAAGACCCAAAACCAAGAGACCGTGAACGAGAAGCTGATGCGAGTGTGGAGCCTAGAGAAAACGCGAGGTTGAGGCCTAGTGCAAGTCGTGCGATGAGAGATCAAGGAGAACCAAGCCGTGTTGTAAGAGAACGAGGAGGACCAAGTCAAGTGGCGAGCAATCAAGGAGATCAAGACCAAGTTGTACCAGACCCGGTAGTGTCGAACCAGATAGTGCTGAGACGCAATAGCCTCATTCGAGCTGTGCCATTACAAATGGTGTTACCGGGGGAAGAGGAGGAACCAATGGACCAAGATTTGGAGAAGCTCGCTAAGATGCATGAGTTGAGAAGGCGGAACCGAGAGCAGATAAGGTTCGATTTTGGTGAGAGTAGTTCGAATTTGAAGAAGCCAATAATGTCGTACCAAGAGTTTCAGGCGAGAGAGCAGCCGGAGATGCGGCCAGTGACCTTTCCACCGAGAGGCCGACTTAGGGTGAGAGCCACTGCTCGCAAGCGAGTGGTTTACCCGAACCAAGTTCACATGAGAAACACGCCCTATTGCGAGTTGTGTAGAGGCATTGGGCATTGGACAAGACATTGCTGGAGACCAGCGTTTAGACGCATATGTGACCCGACGGACCAAGATTGTGAGTGGTGCGGACTGCAAGGGTACTTTGCCTATCGCTGCCCAAACCAGACCGAATGAGATATTGGAGGAGATGTGAGGCGTGCGGAGAACCAGGGCACCCGAACAACCATTGCTGGAAGACAAGACCACAATACTTTCCGGACCTGGAGGATATGGTATGCACCGTGTGTGGTGGAAGAGGACATTATGTTCATAAATGTCCATATCGGATGGTGCGAGAGAGAATGAACCCAGTCGGTCGAAGGGAAGAGATGGGAGAGAATCCGTTAGGACGAGCTGAACGAGTGGAAGAAAACCCGATGAACCAAGCTGGAACCTTGACGTCTGCTGCCTCTACCTCAATCGAGTCTCCCGCTGAACCGCCACCTGATGAGCCAGTTAGCGAGTGCGTATGCTTTTGCGAAGCATGTACTAGGCTCAGGAACCAGTAGAACTCTTGGGGGGTAAGGGAAGGTTTTTTTCTTTTTGGGCGTAAGTGTAAGGGTTGGATAGTATTCTTTTTTTTGTTTCTAGACCTAACATGTATTGTTTAGTCTAGGATCCGAACCCTTAGAATTATCGGCTAGGTTGGTGTAGAACTTGTGTAGCTTTTTCATCGGTTTGTAAAAGTACCTTATGTTCTCTAGCCGTACTTCTCATAGTACTATTTAACTGCTTGCTAATCCTTGCATGTTTTATTACTTGCTGTGATTGTGCTTGAGTTTTATAAGTTTGCATAGATAATTATATTGTATAATTACCTTGCATAATTTAACGCGGTCGACGAAGATTCACTTAAGTCACCACAAAGCGCGATCAGACAAGAAGCTCAAGAAAGTACCAGAGAATTCGACTAAGATAGAACAGTCAGTTCAGATTATTAAAGAAGGAGGAGTGAAAAGAAGAGAGATGACAAAGAAGGATGAGGCAAACTCAGGGAAACCGAAAGAATAGTGCAAATCAATCGACAGCAGCAAACGTACAGAAAGAGTCAAAGTAAACATGACCAAGAAAGTGCGAGGGAAAAAGTACGTAGTCCAAGGAATAGAACAAAGAGGATGCAAGAAGATAATGTGGGAAAGGAGAAAATAGTCTACGAATAGACAAAGAGGGTATAAGAAATAATGGGCAGCAACGGAGCAGCATTAATATGCTTAAAGACGAGAATTGGCCGAAGAAATTGAAAGGGGATAAAATCCTAAGGCGCAGAAGATCAAAGGAATCGGAGGAACCAGAGAAGCAAAGTATTGCGGCTAACAAAGGGGAGAATACCAGTCGTACGTTGAGCATATCAAGTCAATGAGGTATAATAAACCGAAGGAAGAGAGAAGAGTCAGGAACAAGCTGAAGAAAGAGAAGCATTGACTCAAGGAAGTTTATGGTGATCAAGCAATGGTATAACAAGGCAAAAGTCTCAATGTATGGAGAACCTAAAGATGAGGAGGAGCTAAGTATATGCGTGAGATGCAGCAGCTTTCCAAGAAGCAGCCGCCAACGGAGTCCGAGTATTTAAAGTTAAAACGGTGGTTTGTATGTGGAGTGAAATATCGGAGAAGAAACAGCCAAAGAAAGGAGAATTTCGGCAAAGATATTAACACGATGGTAACCATAAGGCAACGACATCTGTACCAGGAGTATAGCATCACCAGAAGGAGAAGGAGACGTGAGAATTCGGGGACGAATTCTTATAAGGGGGGGAGAATGTAATGACCCTCACCAAGAGTAAAAATCTCAAAATAAAAGATCGTGGAAATGGACCGGAAAAGACTTATAAAGAAAGAAGATGTAAAACAAAGAAGAACGACCAGAAGAAGTCCGAGGAAAAAGTCAGGAGTTGAAAAATGACCAAACCAAGATGAAGTGACCGGGAGTACTGCCAGGACCCTAAGAATGATCGAGGAGTCGAGAAAATTAGTCGAAGAGTCTAGTTGTCGAGAAAATTTACCGAGAGAACCGTTAACGATCGACCAATGGTCGAGAGGAGTACTGGATCATGACGCGCAAAGCCGAGAGGACTGTTAGCCATTGACCGAACAATCGAGGAACTGGTCTGAGTGAGTCGAGGAATGCCGGAGGGAACGTCGAAGGTGCCGGACGAAGGATCGAATATTTTTGGGAAAATTATTATTTCCTTAAAATTTCGACCAATAAGAATCAAGATAAGTGGAAGATTAATTTAATTAAGGAAGGAGTTAGTGGGAGAATTAAAAATTCAAGGAGATTAAGGGAGATAGTGGAGGATTAGCTTAATCAAGGAGATTAATGAAGAAGTGGTGTCCAAAGTGGCCAAGTCTCACTAATTTTGGCCAAGTGATTCAAGGGAAAAGAAGTGGGCAACATTAAGCCAAGTCTTGTGCATCTTTGCCTTACAAAATTTTGTGGCAATTAAGTTACATGCACTAATAATAGGATTGTCATGCACTAATGAAGTAGAATTAGTGGACTAATTGTCAAGACGCTATTGGAGGGAGAAGCACACGCTGCACATGCAAGAAGGGGAGAAGACACTTGTCGATTTGCACTAAAGAAAGGGAGAGAATCCGAGCTTATAAATAGAGGGTGTGAGACTCATTATCCAAGTTTCTCATTTCTCTCATTTCTCTAAACACTCAAACACTTAAGCCTTGCTTTCTCTCAAAGACAAGAGAGGAACAAGAGAGATCATCGAGAGAGAGAGAGAGAGAGAGATCATCGAGTAAAAGAAGGAGTTGCCGTCGAAGTAATCATAGACGAAGGAGCGGAGTTGTTATCGAGAGAACACGGAGTTAGTGTCGAGATCAAGATGTCGAAGAGAAAGGAGTTTCTATCGAAGAGGCCATCGAGAAAGAGACGCGGTTGAACTGAGTAAGTCGAGAACGAGAACGGTTGAAGGAGCGGAGGATTGTCAAGCGAGGACCGTCTGATTGTGTGGTGCCGTGAGTCTGTGCAATCATCGTCGATACGTGAAAGGTGAGTCTGCGGTAATGCATGTAGGATAGATGCATGTAGTTTTGGTTGAAGTCGATTGCATGCCTAATATGGTAGGATTCATCTTAGTGAAATGTTTAAATGCACATCTAACTTGAATCACCATGCATGTTGAATTCGGTTATATTTTAAGTAAATTGGGACTTAAAATTTGGTTATAATTGCATGCTAAAATGAGCTAGTTTAACTTGAATATTTTCTTGTTAAAATCCGGTTGCATGCATGATAGATGATTAAATAATTTGCATTGTTTTGCATAATTTTAATCGAGGTTAGAACATGCTTAAATTAACCTTAAGGATTTAAATGAGTAAATCGGTTAGGTTGCATGTTAATTTGGACTTAGGATTTAATTGGGTAAATCTTATTTGGTTGCATGCATATTAGGACTTGTAACATAATTTCGCTCAAGTTGCTTATATTGTTTGCATGCATGTAGAGTGAACATAGGTTGCTTGAATTTGTTCTTGCTCCTTGTTCGATTATTGCTTGTTTAATTCTCGCTTGATTTCATGCTTGTATGCTTGATTAATCGTTGCTTGAATTATTCTTGTGTGTTTGTTTTAGCCTAGTCTCTCGAATTCGTTTCTTGAGTCTTAAGCTATAGTAGTGTGTCGATATTTTTGTTTCCAAAAGTGTATGTCACGCGTGAGTTCCCAACGACCACTCGCGCGGGGACACTGTCACGGCTAGCTAGCTACTAGCGTGACCGCTACATAACGATGTAGCTAATGGTGGGATCATGCCAGAGAACTTTGTGGTCTCGGCATGGAGAAGGAGATGGAACAGAACAGATTATCGATGGGCCCTAGGTGTAAAGAGTCTAGAGTATTCAAGCGTCACTTGTTTATGTCTAGTCGTCTTAACATGTTGTGTGTTGTCTAAGAGTCTACGGTATTTCAAGTCTCCTTGTCATATTCTAGACGTCTTAGTGAGTTGTGTAGGAGGTAAGAGTCTAAGGTGTTCAAGTAGTTCCTTTTTCCATTAGGTTGCTACTCGCTTGTAATAGCAATTAATTTTAGATCGTTCGAAGTAAGTCGTATTGATCTAGTCGTTCTTGCGTGAATGTTGTTTGAGTGCTTCCGCTATAGCTTTTCTTGCGATACTTTGATAACTTGCTAGTTGTTTCACTTGCTTGTTTTCTTTGTTGCTAGGGTAGTCGGGTTGGGAAATAGAATCCTGTTTAGGATAAAAAGGGGTACCCAGGCTCACTGAGTAATCTTAGATTACTCATGATAATATTTGGTCTTGCAGGAAAGCTTAAGTGAGTCTAGAGCTGGAGCAAACTTTAGGGTGCCGGATAGGGTTTTCCTGTGTTCCTTGTAAAACCCTATATTTTTATAAATGGTTATGTATAAATTTTTCCGACTATCTATATATATATATTGCTTTAATAATTTGTTTGTGATGAATTATTTTACTAAAGTAATATATATACGGTTTCACATGGCAAGTTGCAAATGATACTCGGCCTTGTCCGGGCTAACACAACGCACAAGGCCGCGAGGGTTGAAAAGCCTAAGTAACCTCGATGCGGGTGGGATTGTGCTAGGGAGGATCGGTCGGGAAGTCTGCAGCTTCTGTCCCTCGGCCGGACCACCTCGGCGCAACTCTGCAAGTGGCGTCCCGTGGCTGTCTGATGGCCTTCGTGGTCCTAGGACAGTTTGGGGGCGTTACAACCATGGCTCAACCTCTCGGTAAGGTTTTTACGGTGACCCACATCAAGTCTCACATACCTCTTGTCCTCGACATGCACAAGATGAACTATGATGCGTGGCATGAATTATTTGAAACTCATTGCTACAACTTTGGAGTGTATGGGCATCTCGATGGCACCTCCACTCCAGCGAACAATGCGAACATCACATGGAAAGAGTGTGACGGTATCGTTAAGATGTGGATCTATGGGATAATTTCCTCCTCTCTCCTCGACACAATCCTGAAGACTCGTAGCAGTGCTCGTGACATATGGATCTCTATCGAGAATCTGCTTCGCGACAACAAGGAGGCACGGGCGATCCAGCTCGACAATGACCTTCGTTCTCTCACCATTGGCGACATGACGGTCCACGACTACTGCCAGAAGCTGAAGACTCAATCTGATCTACTCGCCAACGTCGACTCCCCTGTTTCCGATCGTGTCGTGGTGATGCATATGCTGAATGGCTTGTCCGAAAAAATTGACAACATCGTCAATGTCATCAAGCATCACCAACCGTTCCCATCTTTTTCCACAGCCAGATCGATGCTCATAGAGGAAGAACGCCGCCTTGCTAAACAAGTCAAAACCGGGTCGTCTTCATTGGTAAACTCTTCTTTTCCAAACGTCTTGTATGTCTCCGCTCCTACCAACCAACAATCTGGGTCTCGCGACTACACCAACCGCGACGGAAACAATTACGGCTACAGAGACAACAACAACAACAACACTGGCTATCACGGCAACAACACTGGCATTAGGGGTCGTGGACGGAGTCGTGGAGGTCACGGTAGGGGACGTGGCCGTCAGAAATGGCCACAACAACACTGGCCGTTGAACCATCAGAATTGGCAAACACAACAACCCTAGTTCGCTACACCAACGCTATACCAGCACTGGCCACAGCAAAATTGGATGCAGCAACAACCGATGGCCCATTTAACAACCACAAGTCCAACCGCCAGTCTTCTCTGACAGACCCCGCATGCACCAGCTCCTCCACCACCGCAGCTTCCTACCAACATGGCCACCACATTTGGCACCATGACCATGCAAGATCCCACCGATGCAAGTTGGCCCATGGACACTGGAGGTACATCGCATTTGACCGCACAACCAGGTACCCTTCATTCCCTTTTTAATTCGAGCTCCTCCCCATCGGTCATTGTCGGTAACGGATCCTCTATTCCCACTAAAGCCATTGGTTGTTCTTTTCTGCCCTCTAAAACTCGTCCTCTTTACCTTAATAATGTTCTTGTTTGTCCCTCAATAATCAAAAATCTTATTCTGTCTGCCAGTTCACCACCGATAATTCTGTTTCTGTGGTGTTTGATCCTTTTGGTTTTTGTGTTAAGGATTTCCCGTCTCGGATATCTCTACTCCGATGTAACAGCATTGGTCCTCTTTACTCGGTCCATTCACCATCAGCGGCCGCAACTTTATCCTCACCACCACAAGTTATGGTCACGACGGTCCCTGATTCAAAATTATGGCACCGCCATCTAGGCCATTTGGGAAACACAACACTTCAGTTTCTTCGTTCTTCTCGTTTAATAAATTGTTCTAATATTCATATGTCACTATGTCATGCATGTAAATTGGGGAAACACATTCGATTACCTTTTGATTCAGTTGTTTCATCAGTTTCTGAACCTTTTGAAATAATTCATTCGTATGTTTGGACCTCACCGGTTCCTAGCATCAGCGGGAATAAATATTATGTTATTTATTTAGATCATTTCACTAACTTTCTTTGGGATTTCCCTCTTCGAAATAAATCTGATGTGTTTTCAATTATCTTAATGTTTATGGCTTACGTTTCTAACCAATTTGGCCGCAGTATAAAATCTCTCCAGTGCGATAATGGTGGTGAATATCAAAACCGACAATTCCTTGATCATCTCTCTTCACATGGCATCATTCCTCGCTTCACTTGCCCATTCACATCCCAGCAAAATGGCAAAGCCGAACGTACTCTTCGAACACTTAACAATTCTGTTCGATTATTACTCTTCCAAGCGAGTATGCCACCAACTTATTGAGTTGAAGCACTCATGATAGCTACTCATCTATTCAATATTCTTCCCTCATCCGCCATTCAAAACGACATTCCGTTCACCAAGCTGTTTCATAAACCACCTACATATGATCACCTCCGTGTCTTTGGGTGCCTATGTTATCCCAATTTCCTTACGCTTTCTTCCCACAAACTCGATGCCCGCTCTACAGCTTGCGTGTTCCTTGGCTATCCTTCTAATCACAAAGGATATCGCTGCCTAGAGCTCTCCTCCCGCAAGGTAATTATTTCACGCCATGTTACCTTCGATGAATCTAACTTCCCTTTCTCAAAACAGATCTCTGATGTTCCCTTCTCCCCAAAAAGAGCCCTCCATCCCGTAAACCATCTCTCCCTTCTCCGAAAAATAGTTCCATTACCGTTGTAACATCTGTGAACCGGAATCCCGGTTTGGGATGTCCATCGATCGATGCAGTAGGAGCATCGGTCAATGCTGGTTCAATTTCGTGTGTTTTGACTTAAGTCAAACGCTGCGTTTTGGGCAAAGGGGAAGGGAAAACCCTGAAGTCGTTCTTTTGTCTCATTAGATGACTTCAGCCGTCGTTTTTGAGAAACAAAAGAAAGAGAGAACTGTTCTAGAACATTTTTGGTGATTTCTGGAGATTTGTGGCGTTTCTTGGTGAGATCTGTAGCTAGGTTCGTTGTAGGAGCTTCCTAGGAGCTTGTTCTTGGTTGTTTGAGGTTCAGATTCTTCTGTGGCAAAGGTAAGTACATGACCATGGCTTATCTAAGCTAGAGGACTCTTTAATCTGTTTGTTGTGTGATGTTAAACTTGTTATATCGTTGCTATTGACGTTAGGAAGCTTTCTGGTGGCTTCGGGTCGAGTTTAGTGGTTGTAGGAACAAAGATCCGGCGAGAATCTTCGTGGAAAACACGGTGCTCGACGTTGCGTCGATCGATGCATATCTTGCATCGGTCGATGCAAGTGCGGGGACGGCGCGTAAAACTCTAGGGTTTTTGTGTTACGTCGAACATGCGTCGGTCGATGCAGATTGGGTATCGGTCGATGCAAGTTACACTTGCATCGGTCGATGCAGCTTCTGTGTCGATCGATGCTTCCCCATTTGGCATCGGTCGATGCATGTTGGCATCGGTCAATGCATGTTGGCATCGGTTGATGCTGAGTCCTGGTTAGTTATTTGTCGTTTGTTAATTGTTGTGTGTTGGTTATTGATACTCTATTGCTTGTGTGTATAGCCCAGTAGATGGGAGGATTGTCTTACTGAGTGTTTATAAAATACTCATGCATTGCAATATGTGTTTGTGGTGCAGGTAAAGGCAAAGTGTGATCGTGGAATCCAGGCAATGAAGAGGAGGATGTTCTAGGGACTCGATTTAATGTTGTCTGGTTTGCTAGGTTGCTAGAGTTGAGTCATTAGAACATTGCTAGGTTGCTGGTTCTATGATTTCTGCTATTTGATTATTGGATATTGTTGATGTTATGATTATTGGTTATTATTGGATTATTATTTGGATATTGATTGGTATTGGTTATTCCGTTGTTGGTTGTGATTGTGGTTAGGTGGCTAGTGGGTATGGGACCACTAGTTGTAGTTTATTTACTATATTATATTAATTTTTATTTTTTATTTATTTTTAAAAAAAAAGGTCAGTCGTTTCATTTTGGTATCAGAGCCCTTACGGTTCTAGGTTTGGGTTCACTAGGTTTCTGTTGTAGAGGTTTGGGATTGGCATGCTTTGATTGATTATGTGAGTTAGTCAATGGTGTGTTGCATGGAGTCCTAGAACATCCTCTTCGAGCCGATTGTGTGATTCCACGGTGAGTTTATGTTTCCTATGTTATAATAGAAATTGTTTGCTTAGCCTTCTGTTCATGGTAGTGCAGATGGTTAGTGGTGATGCTGTGACTGGTCATGGTCGTGGACGCGGACGTGGTCGTGGACGCGGACGTGGTTGGGGTAGGCGCAGAGTCCCAATAGTTAGTGACACCGAGGACCAGAGTGTGACAGCTGAGGGTGTTGGCGAGTCGCAGGGTGTTCAGGGGGATTCCGTGAGTGTGGCAGGAGGGGGCGGTGTTGATGCTCCAGTAGCCGGTGATGCTAGGGTCCCGGGTGTGGGAGTCCCAGCGGGTGGAGTCCCTAGTACAGACGTTGCGGCTATGCTAGCAGAGGTGTTAGCGCGGTTACCACCAGTGGTACCGGCGCAGGCTCAGGTAGTACCACCAGTGGTGGCGGAGGAGCGGCAACCAGTGGCTGCGGATGTGGGAGTCCATTCTCGTTATCTAAGCATGCTGACAGAGATTGGCCGTATTCGTACTGAACAGTTTTCAGGAGGTGTAGATCCTACTGCGGCGGATGCATGGAGGGCGAGTGTGGAACGTAACTTCCATACTCTGAGATGCCCTGAGGAGTTTTGGGTGGACATAGGGGTCCATCATTTGGTTGGTGATGCTCAGATATGGTGGAGATCAGTGGCTGCTAGGAGGGTGCAGAGGGAGATGACTTGGGCTGACTTCGTCTTGGAGTTCAACCGCAAGTATTTTCCTAGAGAGGCATTGGACCGGTTGGAGGTGCATTTCCTTCAGTTATCTCAGGGGACGCGGTCAGTGCGGGAGCTGGACTAGAGTTCAGTCGACTTCTTTGTTATGGGGGTTATGGAGACTGAGGAGGCTCAGATCAGGAGGTTTTGAGGGCTCTACGTGATGATTTGAGAGTTCACTGTAGAGGGCGGAGTTATGCTACGCGAGCAGAGCTGGTTGAGACTGCAGCAGAGATTGAGGAGGATATCCGGGCATAGTCAGTGGCGATAGCTCCAGCAGTTCAGCCTAGTAAGGCTCAGCAGCAGGGTGGTTCTAGCAGGGGCGGTAGGCATGCTCAGGGAACCAAGAGGAGGTGGGAGGCTACGCAGAAGCCGAGTGGTGCGAGTTGCTTCGGTTGTGGGAGCAAGGATCGCAGGGTTGCGAGTTGTCCGAAGAGGAGTGCTCCGACGACAGGGCCTCGAGTATGTTATCATTGTAGGGAGACAGGGCACATGAGGCCTTTTTGTCCCAGGTTGCAGCCGGCAGCAGTGGCAGCGTTGCAGCAGGTGCAGCCTGGAGGTCAGCAGGTGGCACGGATTGAGCAGGCGCCACGGGTTTACACAACAGCAGAGACTTGGAACCAAAGCCAGGGCGATCACAGGTATATTTTCTGGTACTTTAACTTTGTGAACTTTAGTAGGTTCAGATTGTATATGTTTCCTGTGATAAAGTGTTAGGTTCTCAACACATGAGGTTTGTGTAGTGACCTTGTTGGTGGGCGGGTTTAAGTCCCATGTTATGTTTGATTCTGGAGCTTCTCATAGCTTCATTACTCCGGAGTGTGCAGAGTGTGAAGGGATCAGCGGGGATCTTGGAGAGCGTGCAGGAGTTGTCAGGGTTGCGGGAGGTGAGTTCCTAAGAGTGATTGGACGAGCTAGAGGAATTGATATTCAGATCGCGGGGAGTCGTGGCCATCGGATTTGCTTATCAGTCCAGTGGAGCTATATGATGTTATTCTCGGGATTGATTGGTTGCATCGGCATAAGGTGCATTTGGATTTGCCATCGGGGTAGAGTGGAGTTTGAGCGTTCGGGAGGGAAGTTGGTTTTTCAGGGTATTAGACCGACTTCGGGGAGTCTCGTGATCTCAGCCATTCAGGCTGGGAAGATGATCGAGAAGGGCCGTGAGGCTTATCTGGTTACAATATCTATGCCAAAGTCAGTGGGGAAGTCTACGGTTAGCGGTATTCCGATAGTGGAGGAGTTTGAGGATGTGTTTCAGTCTTTGCCGGGATTACCACCATCTCGGTCGGATCTTTTTACCATTGAACTGGAACCGGGGACGATGCCATTATCCAAGGCTCCTTACAGGATGGCTCCAGCAGAGATGGCAGAGCTAAAGAAGCAGCTATATGATTTGTTGAGTAAGCGATTCATCCGTCCTAGTGTATCACCGTGGGGAGCACCGGTGTTGTTTGTGAAGAAGAAGGATGGGAGTTTCAGGTTGTGCATTGATTATCGGGGTTTGAACCGGGTTACTGTGAAGAACAAGTATCCTCTTCCTAGGATCGATGAGTTGTTGGATCAGTTGAGGGGTGCTACTTGGTTCTCTAAGGTAGATCTGGCGTCGGGTTATCATCAGATACCGATAGATGAGGCAGATGTGAGGAAGACTACTTTCAGGATGAGGTATGGGCACTATGATTTTGTGGTGATGCCTTTCGGGTTGACTAACGCGCCTGCAGCGTTTATGAGATTGATGAACAGCGTGTTTCAGGAATTTTCTGATGTGTCTGTTATCATTTTCATCGACGATATCCTGGTTTATTCTAAGAGTCCTAAGAAGCATGCAGTGCATTTGAGGGCAGCTATGGAGACGCTGTGGGAGCAGAAGTTGTTTGCTAAGTTGAGCAAGTGCAGTTTTTGGCAGCGTGAGATGGGCTTTCTGGGTCACATTGTTCTTGCAGAGGGGGTTTCTGTAGATCCAGAGAAGATTCAGGCTATCAGAGATTGGCCTAGACCGCAGAATGCCACAGAGATTAGGAGTTTCCTTGGATTGGCAGGTTACTACAGGAGATTTGTGCAGGGGTTTGCAAACAGAGCACGTCCTATGACTAAGTTGACAGGGAAGGTTATTCCTTTTATCTGGTCAGAAGAGTGTGAGGAAGGCTTTGCAAGCCTGAAGGAGATGTTGACTACTGCGCCAGTGTTGGCTTTGACTGAGCAGGGAGAACCCTATGTGGTTTATACAGATGCATCTAGAGTTGGTTTGGGTTGTGTTCTGATGCAGCATGGGAAGGTGATTGCCTATGCTTCGCGGCAATTGCGGGTGCATGAAGGCAACTATCCTGATCATGATTTGGAGATGGGTGCTGTAGTTTTTGCCCTGAAGATTTAGAGATCTTATCTTTATGGTGCAAAGGTACAGGTGTTTACAGATCATAAGAGCCTGAAGTATATATTCACTCAGCCTAAGCTTAATTTGAGACAGAGGCGGTGGATGGAGCTGGTGGCGGATTATGATTTGGAGATAGCCTATCATCCTGGTAAGGCTAACACGGTTACAGATGCTCTAAGTCGGAAGAGAGTAGCTTCGGCTCAGGAGCAGGAGATGGAGTCTCTGGTAGGGGAGATCAGTGCGTTGAGCTTGTGTGCTGTTTCACAAGAACCGTTGGGTTTGGAAGCAGTAGATAGAGCAGATCTTCTGAGTAGGGTGTGGTTGGCTCAGGAGAAGGATTTGGGGCTGGTGAATGCCTCTAAGGATGTGGATTCAGAGTATCAGGTCTCAGATAATGGTACAATCTTTGTGCACGGTCGAGTTTGTGTGCCCAAGGATGAGGAGTTGAGGCAGGAGATTCTGAGAGAGGCTCATGCGAGCAAGTTGTCTATTCATCCTGGAGCGACTAAGATGTACCGTGACCTCAAGAGGTACTATCATTGGGTCGGGATGAAGAAGGATGTGGCTAGTTGGGTTTCGAGGTGCGATGTGTGTCAGCTAGTGAAGGCTGAGCATAAGGTTCCTGGCGGATTACTGAAGAGTTTACCCATTCCTGAGTGGAAGTGGGATATGATCACCATGGATTTTGTGGTAGGATTGCCAGTGTCACGGACTTTTGATGCTATTTGGGTCATCGTGGACCGGTTGACTAAGTCAGCACATTTTCTGGCCATTAAGAAGACTGATGGAGCAGCGGTCTTGGCTAAGAAGTATGTGAGAGATATAGTTAGATTGCATAGGGTGCCAGCGAGCATTGTGTCTGACAGAGATTCTAAGTTAACTTCGGTGTTCTGGAAGGCATTTCAGGCAGAGATGGGCACTAAGGTGCATATGAGTACAGCTTATCATCCCTAGACAGATGGACAGTCTGAGAGAACGATCCAGACGCTAGAGGATTTGCTGAGGATGTGTGTGTTGGAATTGGATGGCCATTGGGCAGATCACCTGAACCTGGTAGAGTTTGCTTACAACAACAGCTATCAGGCGAGTATTAAGATGGCTCCTTATGAGGCTTTGTATGGGAGACCATGTCGTACACCATTATATTGGACTCAGGTGGGGGAGAGGAGCATGTTTGGTGATAGTTTTGTTCAGGAGACCTCAGAGAAGATTCGGGTTCTAAAGCTGAACATGAAGGAGGCTCAGGATAGGCAGAGGAGTTATGCTGATAGGAGGAGGAGAGATCTTGAGTTTCAGGTAGGAGTCAGAGTGTACCTGAAGATGGTCATGTTGCGGGGTCCGAACAGGTCATTGTCAGAGACTAAGTTGAGTCCAAGGTATATGGGTCCATTCAGAGTGATTGAGCGGGTTGGACCAGTGGCTTATAGACTGGAGTTACCTGAGGTGATGGGTGCATTCCATAAGGTTTTCCATGTGTCTATGTTGCGGAAGTGTCTCCGTGAGGGTGAGCAGGTGTTGGCTAAGATTCCTAAGGATCTTCGGCCTATGGAAGAGGGTTCTCAAGAGGAGGATCAAGGAACTTCGGAAGAAGAAGATTCCTTTGATGAGAGTCCTGTGGGACTGTGATGGTGTTGAGGAGCACACTTGGGAACCTGAGGCGAAGATGAAGGCAAGGTTCAAGAAGTGGTATGAGAAATAAGCCGCGACTTGAGCTTGTTTAGCCTGGTTCCATCTATAATCCGTGGCTGGAGCGGGAATGGAGTATTCCATCCCATCTCTCTTGTTACTCGGTCGCTTGGGGCGGTTGGTTGTGCGACTCAGTAACAAGATGAGGTGGTGTTCGGGGTACAAAGTTTCCGTGAGGCGGGGTTTTTTTTGGAGGAAAGTTCCTGGAATAAGAGTTTCCAAAAGTGGAAAGTTTCCAAAAATGGAAAGTGCTAAATATGAAAAGTTTTACGGGAGTTAGAATTTGTCCATTTTAGCGGTGGAGAGCCTTGGAGGGGCTTGTGTGTGGCCTTAGTGGCAGAATTTCGAGTCAGTGTGCCTGTGTGTGGCAGTCTTTTAGACATTGTGTGGCCTTTGTGGCGGGATGTTTAACCGTTGTGTGGCCTTTGTAGTGGGCTGTTTAGCCAATTGCGTGGACTTTGTGGCGGGCTGTTTAGCCAATTGCGTGGCCTTTGTGGCGGGCTGTTTAGCCAAAGTGTCTTTGTGACGGTCCTTCGGGACAGATGGTCTTTGTGACGGTCCTTTGGGACAGATGGTCTTTCTGACGGGCTGTTTAGCCAGAGTGTCTTTGTGACGGTCCTCTTTAGGACAATTGTTTGGCCTTGGTGGCGGTCCTCTTTAGGACAATTGTTTGGCCTTGGTGGCGGTCCTCTTTAGGACATTTGTTTGGCCTTGGTGGCGGTCCTCTTTAGGACATTTTGTTTGGCCTTGGTGGCGGTCCTCTTTAGGACATTCTGTTTGGCCTTAGTGGCGGCCCTTGTGGCATGTATATGATCCTTGTGTGGTCATAAGGTATTCCAGTGAGGGGATATGTGGTTGGTAGGACATTGAGATGTTTTACGCGAGCCACGGGAAGGGAACCTGGATAGGGATAGGACTCAGACGTGTTCAGAATCGTTTGCTCGCGACTCTTGGAGGACTTTGGTTCTCCTAGTACTGCCATATTCGGAGACTTTGTGACTTTGAAGTATGGTTGGTATATCGACTTCGGATGACGGTCCGGAGGCGCGCTGTAGGGTGACGACCCGAGAGACGAGTTTGGATTTTTCCTTATATATTATGGCATGCAGGTTTAGGCCCGTTGAGGAGCCAACATTGGCATGCAGATTTAGGTCTGATGAGGAACCAATAAAAACTCAAGGTTTAGGCCTATGAGAAAAAGGAAGTCTAAAAGTCGAGAGCAAATGACGCCTGGAGCGTGAGTCTATCGCCTAAAGGTGACCTTCTGTAGATCAGTCGGAGGAGTGCGGACCGTGGAGACGGTTGCACGGGAGTCCTTGGCTGATGGTTGTTCGAGATTCGAGGATGAATCTAGTTTGGTGGGGAGAATTGTAACATCCATGAACCAGAATCCCGGTTTGGGATGTGCATCGATCGATGGAGTAGGAGCATCGGTCGATGCTGGTTCAATTTCGTGCGTTTTGACTTAAGTCAAACGCTGCATTTTGGGCAAAGGGGAAGGAAAAACCCTTAAGTCGTTCTTTTTGTCTTATTAGACGTCTTCAGCCGTTTTTGAGAAACAAAAGTAAGAGAGAACTGTTCTTGAACGTTTTTGGTGATTTCTGGAGATTTGTGGCGTTTCTTGGTGAGATCTGTAGCTGGGTTCGTTGTAGGAGCTTCCTAGGAGCTTGTTCTTGGTTGTTTGAGGTTCAGATTCTTCTGTGGCAAAGGTAAGTGCATGACCATAGCTTATCTAAGCTAGAGGATTCTTTAATCTGTTTGTTGTGTGATGTTAGACTTGTTAGATCGTTGCTATGGACGTTAGGAAGCTTTCATGTTGCTTGGGATCGAGTTTTGTGGTTTTAGGAACGAAGATCCGGCGAGAAGCTTTGGGGAAAACACGGTGCTCGACGTTGCGTCGATCGATGCATATCTTGCGTCGGTCAATGAAAGTGCGAGGACGGCGCGTAAAACTCTAGGATTTTCGTGTTACGTCGAGCATGCGTCGGTCGATGCAGATTGGGTATCGGTCGATGCAAGTTACAATTGCATCGGTCGATGCAGCTTCTGTGTCGATCGATGCTTCCCCATTTGGCATCGGTCGATGCATGTTGGCGTCGGTCGATGCTGAGTCCTGGTTTGTTATTTGTCGTTTGTTGATTGTTGTGTGTTGGTTATTGATACTCTATTGCTTGTGTGTATAGCCCAGTAGATGGGAGGAAGCTTTCTTGTTGCTTGGGATCGAGTTTTGTGGTTTTAGGAACGAAGATCCGGCGAGAAGCTTTAGGGAAAACACGGTGCTCGACGTTGCGTCGATCGATGCATATCTTGAATCGGTCAATGCAATTGCGAGGACGGCGTGTAAAACTCTAGGATTTTTGTGTTACGTCGAGCATGCGTCGGTCGATGCAGATTGGGTATCGGTCGATGCAAGTTACAATTGCATCGGTCGATGCAGCTTCTGTGTCGATCGATGCTTCCCCATTTGGCATCGGTCGATGCATGTTGGCGTCGGTCGATGCTGAGTCCTAGTTTGTTATTTGTCGTTTGTTGATTGTTGTGTGTTGGTTATTGATACTCTATTTCTTGTGTGTATAGCCCAGTAGATGGGGGGATTGCCTTACTGAGTGTTTATAAAATACTCATGCATTGCAATATGTGGTTGTGGTGCAGGTAAAGGCAAAGTGTGATCGTGGAATCCAGGCAATGAAGAGGAGGATGTTCTAGGGACTCAGTTTGATGTTGTCTGGCTTGCTAGGTTGCTAGAGTTGAGTCATTAGAACATTGCTAGGTTGCTGGTTCTATGATTTCTGCTATTTGATTATTGGATATTGTTGATGTTATGATTATTGGTTATTATTGGATTATTATTTGGATATTGATTGGTATTGGTTATTCCGCTGTTAGTTGTGATTGTGGTTAGGTGGCTAGTGGGTATGGGACCACTAGTTGTAGTTTATTTATTATATTATATTATTATTTATTATTTATTTATTTTAAAAAAAAAAAGGTCGGTCGTTTCAACCGCAAACAGCTCCATTACCACCAACTCCTCCGCCAAACACTGTACCAACTCCTCCACTTACTCCGCCAACCACTGCACCACCAAACCCTCCACTCGGTGGACATTCCATGCGAACACGCAGTAAGGGCGGTATCACCAAACCTAAACAACCTCTTTCTCTGCATACTGAAATTCTTTCCCCTCTTCCTTCATCTTATTTAAAAGCTTTAGAGGATCCTAATTGGACACCGGCTATGCATGAGGAATATGCAGCTCAAGTTAAAAAAGGGAATGTGGGATCTCGTACCGCGTCCCCTAATGCTAACATTGTGCGTTCCATGTGGTTATTCAGGCATAAGTTTGGTGCAGATGGCAAACTCTCTAGGTACAAGGCACGGTTAGTAGCCAATGGGAAATCACAGGAGCTTGGTGTTGAGTTTGACGAGACATTTAGCCCTGTTGTCAAGCCTGCCACTATTCGTCTCGTTTTGGAGGTCTCCCTATCTCGCAAATGGCCGATCCATCAGCTCGACGTCAAAAATGCCTTCCTCAACGGGACACTAGACGAGACCGTCTACATGCATCAACCTCCTGGCTTCCGCGATCCCTCTAAACCTGACCATGTATGACTCCTCAAACGGTCTCTCTACGGCCTCAAGCAGTCCCCACGCGCATGGAATTAACGGTTTGCTCACTTCGCTCGTCGTATCGGATTCAAAGCAAAGCTGATCAATCCCTGTTCGTCTATCATCACGCGAAAGAAACCGCATATCTCCTTCTATATGTCAATGACATTGGACTCACAGCATCATCCACCAAACTCCTCAACACCATCATTTCTTCCCTCAGCACTGAATCACTGATTCCGGTAAACTCCACTACTTTCTTGGCATTGCCATCACGAGAAATGCCTCCGGCTTGTTTCTCTCTCAACGGAACTACGCCGCCGACATTCTACACTGCGCCAACATGACCAACTGCAACTCTTGCACTACCCCTACTGAATCACGCACAAAACTTGCCGCAGTTGAGGGACCACCGGTTTCCGACCCAACTCTTTACCGCAGTCTTGCCGGAGCACTCCATTACTTGACTTTTATGAGACCCGACATCTCCTTTGCGGTCCAACAAATATTTCTCTGCATGCATGATCCTCGAGAGACGCATCTCGCTGCACTTAAACGTATCCTCCGCTACATCAAGGGTACTCTCGATTACGGACTCCAGCTCTACCCATCCACCACTTCAGGGCTTATCGCATACACAGACGCAGATTGGGCAGGTTGCCCGTCTACACGACGCTCCACTTCTGGATATTGCATATTCCACGGGAATTACTTGATCTCATGGTCCTCCAAGCGATAACACACCGTCTCTCGCTCCAGTGCCGAATCAGAATACCGTGGTTTCGCTAACGTTGTCTCCGAGACCACTTGGCTGCGCAACATTTTTCTAGAGCTCCATTGTCCAATCTCCAAAGCAACCTTAGTCTACTGCGATAACGTTAGTGCTGTCCACCTCTCCAACAACCCAGTCCAACACCAACAAACAAAACATATTGAAATCGACATTCACTTTGTACGAGAACGTATCGCTGTCGGCCAGGTTCGCGTTCTACATATCCCATCATATCATCAATACGCCAATATCTTCACCAAAAGTCTCCCTACTCCTCTATTCACCGATTTTCGATCCAGCCTTAACATCATCTGAGATGCCGCTACGACTGCGGGGGAGTGATAGACTACGATATTCACTTACCTACTTGTAAAGATATTGCTTGGACACTACTCTGTAATCATGTATATATTGTACTATGAATCAATTGAGAGAGGCATCCAAGTCTTCTAAGTAACAGTCTATTCATTGTAAAGTTATGTCTTTTCACTATATGTTATTCGTATATTTTCTATCACAACTTTTTGTTCTAATAATTTTATCTTTTAAAAACAATTATATATATATATATATATAAATGTTTATGTCTTTTGAACTATATATATATATATATATATGTTCTTTGATAACTAACAAATCAATGTTCTTTGACACAATTTTGTTTGTTTTATACTGACTTGGCCATATATTTTTTAGATAATTCTTATTTTAGTTCTAGCCTATACTTTTAACTATTTCCTTATTTTAAAATTATTTCATAATATATAATTATAAAATAAGAGATTTAATTTAATTTCTTATTGTTTTAAGATTTCTAAAATATTAGGTAGTATTGTTTTAACTCGATGGCAAACGTAACATACATTTTTAGTAAAGTGGCATATGTTTTCATGGTATGAGCTCCTTGTAAGGTTATTCCTTTCGAAAGGAAAGTTTTTATATAACTGTGGGATACTGCTAATACCAAAAGAGAAACAAATCATATGAAAATGGTTAAGAGTAGAAGACTAATACAAACACATTATTCATTATTTAAAAGATAGGAAGTAGAAGGCATATACAATCTATGGATCGACAACCTTCTACACAAATACACAAATTAGCACGAGAGTCTTAACATTTTTGTCACATACACGACAATTATTGAAAACATGAAAAACAACATTGTGAAAGATGACCACTCTTCACCTCCAGATCTACTTGGTATCTTCATGGATGGATATAGTTGTCTAGACAGTTTCAACTGCATTCATCGAGTTCTTGGTGCAGACTGTAGAACATGCGTTGGCACAACTTTCAACCGCTCCATTCACGACTTCACTTGCATCTAATTATCGAGACATAATATGAATGGATATAATGTGTATGAATTATTTTTAAAAAAATTGATAATAATGATATATATGAGTATGAGAAGTTTGCTTTACCAGAGTTCTGAATAGTGGTTAAAGCACCGCACACAGATGACACACACCCAACTTTGCAGTATTCACTAGCAGCATCACCTTAAGACAAAATTTAATATATAAAATACAATCTTGATACGTCATGTTACATATAATGTACGTAATAAATTACTTTATTGATCAATTTACCTGTATTTTCGAGAATGTCATGAGTATATCCGGGAGGACATTTCGTCCCACCAATGTTTTTGCAGCCACTGAGACTTGCACATACTGGCCTGGGACTTCCAGCAAAGCGGCACGTGTTATAAATATTTCTAGCAGTGGTGGACGGACAGCAGCTCTTTGCGTCAACTTGAATTTGTGCCATGAATAGACTCATTAGGAGCACACTTAGAATCAAAGTTTTGCCTTCCATCTTTTGATTGATTAGTTGTTTGATTGCAAAATGTATGTGGAGAGTTATAAGCTTGTATTGATGAAATGGTGATGAAACAAGGCTAGCTTAAATACTAGTTGGTCGGCAATTTGCAACCACAAAAGTTGTTTGATACCTTCATATCACATGCTCTACATACACTATGTACACGCTGCGTGGATTGGACCACCCTTATCTCAATTGCGACCTTCACTTTCGGGAACTACATTCATCTTTTTTTTTTTTTTTTGGTTTATAGGGACACAAAGAAAAACTCTTAAAATTTTGTTTCTTAATAATTGAATTTGGCTTCTTAGTGTTCTTTTTACAATTCAGTACTCTTTGTTAATTTTGCTGGTTATAATTTAGTTTATAAGATGTGGATGGTGAATGTTCGTGCTAGCTCTTAGAATTTGCTGTCAATGACATGCCGTCCAAAGTATATGAGGCGATGAATCGTTTTTCTCATATCTTGTGGGATGCTTTAGCAAAGAAGAACTAGTTTGTACTTGGATGGCATAAACTCTTGGGTAAGTACGTTTTTAAAAAGATAAACCTCTAAGGTGAGTGATGCGTCAAATGCATTTATAAATTCTCTAAATGCTAGTCCATGCTCTTATTGACCAATATTGTTCAACCTCTAAGCATCTTTTTATTAATGAAAAGTTAAAATTATAAAACCAGAAATTTTATCAAAAAAAGTCAGTGGAAGAATCGAGAAGCGTATGGGTAGATTGAAGAGAGACAGATAAGAGTGTAGTTTGTTATCACATGTTTTGTATTTCTTTTAAGTTCTTTAACCAACTCTTTGTAGTTATGTATATATATACAAATAAAAGCCAATCATTTTTTAACCAACTCTTTGTAGTTATGTAGACATACAAATTAAAGACAAAAATCCAAAACGTTTGTTACAACGTGTTATATATATATATATATATATATATATATATATCCCTATATATATTAGATGATGACAAATTAGAGACAAAAATCCAAATCGTTTGCTAGGTGTTTCGATTTCAATATCATGTAGGGACCAAATGAATGCCTATTGCCTGATTTGTGTATTGTATATTCTATGAAGAAAAAAAAAAGAATTTTAATTTTCTTTATAATTTAGTTCGACCAAAAAAAAGAAATGTGAAATGGTGAAAGAAACGGAGCGACGAGCATATAGCTTAGGGAGAGATGAGTTAGACGCTTAGAGTTAGAAGTTGACTCAGAGATTAGTGACTCTCATCTGTTGTCCTTCCTAGTAGTTTGTGATATAGCTTCTTATCTAAGGACTGAATTATTCATATTTTTATGTGTATAGGGTAGCAGATAGGTTGACAAACTACGTGTTCCGTTACGGATATGTGTTTCATAGACTGGAATCGATGAACTCGATTATTTTAAAGGATATTAGAGGGCATGCTTACCTGCAAAATGGTCGAAGACTGTATTATTATATAAATTGCCCCTCTCCTACCAAAAAAAAAAAAAGAAATATATTCTATATTACTATAGTCATTTCGAAATTTTTAGTTAATATTGAGCATTAAACGAAATATTTGTGTCGAAGAATACACTACCAATACATGACCTATGTCCATCCGTTCATTTTCTCTCTGGCAACTATCATCCCGATGGTCCCTGACCAGGTTTTACGCAAAGGGAGTGGCACCCTTTGTGAAATGCTTCTGTTGGTTGAGGTGAACTACTAGAAAGATATTTAGCATTTTGTTTGCTGTGTGGCTCCATTCTATTAATTGGAAAGATGTTTCACTCTCTTGCACAAGCTTATAAGGCAAATGTTGTATGTCCCAACAAAAGCCAAGCTGACCCTGAGAAGTTCTACCAATGTAAATTTCTTGAAAGTGAGACATATAATGGTGGCCATGTACAGTAGTATATATATATATATTTTTTTTTTTTTTTTTTTAAAAGACTAAACATAAAACCATACTATGACATTATAATTTTACTAACACAAATTCAATACATAATTCAAAGATTTAGACCATCATTTTTATTCTCAATTATTAGTTCCAAGTTCCATCAAACACAATTACACAACCTTGCCTATGAAGAAATATAAGCGGAAGAATAGAGAGAATAGAGAGAAACTGTATATTATTTCTCTTAGTTCTGAGAATACGAGAGAGATATAAATATATAGAAGAAGAAGATAAAAACTAGCTGTTACAAAGATGGCTTGCATGAAGGAGAGAGAGACAAGACATCTTGCATGAAGGAGAGAGAAATGGACATCATGATTATTTATTCCAACATTCCCCCTCAAGCTTGGCATAGGGAGATCAAACCTAAAATGGAGTTGCCTCATTAAAAACCTTACCAGGAAAACCCACTGGGAAAAACCATGGTCAAGGGAAAAAGAGCACAACAATCACATTTTGGGTTTGTGAATATCAACTAAGCCAAGCTTGCTTAGAATGAAATTGCACACCTTTGAATTTGTTGCCTTGGTGAAGATATCTGCAAGTTGATCAGAACTTTGAGTATAGATGGGAGAGATGATCCCAAGTTCAACCTTCTCACGAATATGGTGACAGTCCACTTCTATATGTTTGGTCCGTTAATGAAACACATAATTCGAAACAATGTGAATAGCAGCTTGGTTGTCACAATGCATGATGATAGGTTGAGATATCTTGACTCCAAGATCCAAAAGCAATGCCTTAAGCCAAATAAGCTCATCAGTAGTATCAGCCATGGAACGGTACTCAGCTTCAGCACTAGACCTTGAAACCACCTTCTCCTTCTTTCTCCTCCAAGTGACCAAATTCCCACCAACAAACGTACAATAGCCTCCAGTGATTTCCTATCAAACTTGTCTCCAGCGTAACCCGCATCACAATAGCCAACAAGCTCAGTGTGGCCATTCTTGTTCATCCAAATACATTTGCCTGGAGATCCTTTCAAGTAAATGAGAATCCTTTCCACCATATTCCAATGGTGGATGGTTGGAGCTTTCATATGTTGACTTACCTGATTCACAGCAAAACACAAATCAGGGTGAGTAATTGTGAGATAAATGAGCTTACCCACAATTCTTTGGTATTGTCCAATGTTGTTATAAGGTTTCCCTTCAGGTTCCCCCTCTCGAGAGTCTTTGTATTTTTCTTCAATGGGAGTATTCACCGGTTTGGCTCCAAGCTTTCATGTATCATTAAGAAGATCAAGTGTATACTTCCTTTGAGATAGAAATAGTCCTTCCTCAGAACGACATACTTCTATGACAAGAAAGTACTTTAGTTCACCCAAGTCTTTAATATCAAAAGTAGACAAAAGAAGGGATTTAGTGTTTTGAATACCTTCTTTATCATCACAGAGATAATAATATCATCAACATAAATAAGAACAACCACAATACCTCTTTCCCCCTGAATTGTGAAAAGCGAATGATCGGCATGGGACTTGCGAAAACCATAACCAAGAAGTGTCTTACTTAATTTGTGATACCAAGCACGTGGAGATTGTTTGAGACCATAAATGGCTTTGTTTAGTTTGAGGACTTTGCCTTGTGCAACAACAATACCAGAGGTGGTAACATATATACTTCTTCGTCGAGTTCGCCTTGAAGGAATGTATTCTTAACATCCATCTGCCACAAATCCCAAGAAATGTTAGTGGCAAGAGAAAGAACAACACGAACCGTATGAAGTTTGGCAACTGGAGCAAAAGTGTCTTTATAGTCTTCTCCATATGTTTGAGTGAAGCCTTTAGCCACTAAACGAGCTTTGTATCTTTCGATTTCACCATTGCTGTGGTATTTGATTGTAAAAATCCACTTAGATCCAACTGGCTTTTTTCCTTTAGGAAGGTCCACCTCATCCCATGTGTGGTTCCTTTTCATGGCTCCATGTTCATCATCAACAGCAGCAAGCCAAACCTCATTGTCTTTTGATTCTTCATAAGTCTTTGGCACAGTTTCCTGGTCAATTTTGCTAAGAAAAACCTGATGGTCAGTAGGAAGGTTAGCTAAAGAACAAAAACCTTGAATAGGATGAGCAGTTGAAGAGTTATAGCAAAACCGCTTTTGCAGCAAAATGTTAGGATCCGTTCTTGGTCTTTGACTTCTTTGGAGAGGCAAAGGTGAATCATCTTCATGAATGGAAACCTCAGTATCAGTTTGTTGCAGGTTTGGAGAAGTCTGCTGCAAGGTTTCTGAAGTCTGGTGCAAGTTTTCTGAAGTCTGCTGCACGTTTTCTGAAGTCTGGTGCAAATTTTCTGAAGTTTGCTGCACGTTTTCTGAAGTTTGGTGCAAGTTTTCTGAAGTCTGCTGCACGTTTTCTGAAGTCTGCTGCAAGTTTTCTGAAGTCTGCTGCAAGTTTTCTGAAGTCTGCTGCACGTTTTCTGAAGTCTGCTGCATGATTTCAGGAATTTGCTGAACTTGTAGCTCCTCTTTTCTACTATTATTTGAAGAATTGAGATTTTCCAAAAGAAACTTGAGGCTTTGAACACAATCAGATTCAGAATTTGTCAAGTCCTTCAATTTGCTCCAATCTTTTTCCTCAAAGAAACATTTGTCTTCATCAAACTTTACATCACGAGAGACATAAGTCCTTCTTGTTCCTGGGTGGTAGCATTTGTACCCTTTTTGAGTAGGAGAGTACTTAATAAAAATGCATTTGATATTTTTATGCTGGAGCTTATTCCTTTGATCATCTGGGACATGAACATAGCAAACACAACCAAAAACTTTTAGAAAATCAACAGAAGGTTTAGTTTGATTTAGTACCTCATATGGAGAAATGTCATTGAGACATTTTGTGGGGAGTCTATTAATGAGATAACATGCTGTCATGACAGCATCACTCCAATATTGTTTTGGAACATTCTTGTAAAACATCATGGTCCTTGCTACTTCCATAAGGTGGCGATTTTTACGCTCAGAGACACCATTTTGTTGAGGGGTATAAGGACAAGTCGTTTGATGGACAATCCCATGTTTAGAAATGAACACCTTGAACTCATTGCTAGTATATTCTCCACCATTGTCGGTCCTCAAAGTCTTTATCTTCGCATTAAACTGAGTGAAAACATAGCTGTGAAAGTTTGAAAAAGCTTCAAAAACACGGCCTTTTGAAGGTAAAAGAGTCAGCCACGTATATTTTGATTTTTCATCAATAAACGTAACAAAATATTTGTTATTATCTCTTGAAGCACAAGGAGCAGACCAAACATCAGAATGAATAAGTTCAAAACAATCTTGATAAGTAGTAGTAGAGTCTGGAAAAACAGTTTTACAATGCTTTCCTAAAATACAAGCCTCACACTTCTCATGATCAAAAGACATTTTAGGAAGAAGTAAACTAAGGGCCTTAGTATGAGGATGACCTAGTCTAGCATGCCAAACAGAATTATTAGCAAAAGCAGAAACAAGATTGAGATCTTCAAGAACATAGAGATCATTCTTTGTTGATCCTTCACCAATAGTCTTTCCTGTCTTAATATCCTGAAACCAAATCTCATTAGGACTGAAAATAGCCAAGCAATCAAGATCACTTGTTGCCTTTTTGATAGACAAAAGGTTTGAAGTAAATTCAGGCATATAGAAAGCTTGAGAATCTTTGTTAAACAATTTCAGATTTCATATACCTTTAACAGGAACACCATGACCATTAGCAATGATAACATTTCCAGTTGCAGGTTTAACATTATCAATAAGATTAACATCACTGATCATATGATGAGAAGCACCAGAATCAACAATAATTGGCTTATGAGATTTTAGAGTAAGTAGCGCATTACCAGATTCTTTGAGAGAAGCAATGCTTTTGATAAGGGCATCAAGATCAGATTTTCTAACCACATCATCATCTGCAGCAGCTGTAGACATAGCCTTCCTAAGTTCATTCATCTTAGCCAGCTTCAGATGAGGATGGAGAACCCAACACTTCTCCTTGGTATGCCCCTTCCTCTTGCAGTGATCACACAATAACTTGTTGTAGTCACTCCTTTTGTAAGCTCCTTTGTCATAATCTCCTTTATGAGCGATAGCAAGCTCACTTTTCTGGCTAAACAAACCAGTAGATCCATCTTCCTTTTGAATTTGCATACAAACCTCATTCAAATTGGGAAGCTTTTCAGATCTGAGAATATGACGGATGAGACCACTGAAAGAAGGGTTAAGAGTATGAAGAAGCCCAAAGACTTGATCTTGTTCACGCCTTTCATTAAGCACCATCTGATCTGTTGTTGGAGGACGAAGAGTCTCCAACTCTGACCAACGAGATCTGAATTCTCCAAAATGTTGGTTAAAAGGTTTCTCCTCTTAAGTTAAATTGTTCAATGCCTTCTTCACTTCAAAGATCCGGCTGAGATTTGAAACATTTCCATATACACCTTTTAGGGTATCCCACAACTCCTTTGCTGTTTCACAATAAGAATATGCAGTAAGGAGAGACTGCTCTAGAGAGCTTTGGAGAATGGCAAGAACCATTTGATTTTCTTGAAACCATTTGTCATACTCAAGGTTGGATACTTCAGAACTGCCAAAAGGGTTTTTATCTGCAACATCTTCTTCATTCTCCAGAATACCAACAGTCACCTCTCTGGTGCTTAAAATATGATTCCATAGACCCCGACTTCAAAGAGCATTTTTGGTAGTCCTAGACCACATAATGTAATTATCTCTTTTAAGGATAACAGGAAGAGTAATTTGTTTTGAGTTTTCCATACCCAGAAAAGAAAAGAAAAATAATAGCAAAAGAGACAGAGAATAAGGATCTAAAGCTCTGATACCATGAAGAAATATAAGCGGAAGAATAGAGAGAATAGAGAGAAACTGTATATTATTTCTCTTAGTTCTGAGAATACAAGAGAGATACAAATATATAGAAGAAGAAGATAAAAACTAGCTGTTACAAAGATGGCTTGCATGAAGGAGAGAGACAAGACATCCTGCATGAAGGAAAGAGAAAGGGACATCATGATTATTTATTCCAACAGCCTATATATACAAAATACTGAAATAGATTAGAATCTCCTTACTTATACTAGTAATTTAAGTCAAACTCGTAGAAGTGAAGAAACCTATAAGGAACTATCAAAATTCTTTTTATCAAGAAGATACTAAAAATAAAGGGAAAGAAAGGGGGTGAGTAAACAAGTTTACTCACTGAGGAGATCAAACTCTGCCCACTGGACATACAATAATCACGTTCCAAATATAATCAACAACCATTACTTAGCATATATTCAGAATGTCTATCAAGCAAACAAACAAACAAACATCTTATTTCTCCTTAATAACTCTCATCTTATTTTATGCACTCTCATCTTATTTTATGCACTTCTGTGGCAACTACCACATGCAAACATTTTTGTTTCTTTACATTATTTGAGAAGTTTTACTTTCGTTATAGGTTTGGCCATTAACACTTTTTCTGGCTCCCAAACCCCCTTTCTTAGAAGACCACGGCCAATACCTCGATTCTTCCCCTGCTCGTCAGCGGTTTATGACCTGCAATGAACCCGTCGGTCCATTACAGTCTAACATCCTCAAGTATCTTTTCCTTTCTTATTCTCATTATCATTCTCATGTATGTTCATAATTATATATATAATATAATATACAAGTTAATTCATAACATCATATCATGTAGCTAATGTGCTTCACATATATCATGTTACTAACAACCTATTTTACCATGCACGCAATTCCACACAAACACTTTCAATCAACAACAATTCTTGAGTCTATAGTCAGCAATTATCGAAGAGTACATAAGGAAAGAGGTTACTGTTATCCGCAAATACCACCCTCACTTTGGCCACACAAATATAATCTTCGGTTTAGAAACAGCAGAAATCCTCTTCAAAAACAATTTGGCCTGCAACGGTTTAGATTAACCGATCAAAGATTATATTCCAATAATAATCCATGATTTAAAACTAGCATCAACAGAAGATTCGCTTCAACAATAATCCTCAATCTGCAGCGATTTAGGTAACCCTTTCAGAATTTATAACCAAAATATTAATCCATAATATTTAATCCATTTAAAAGCAACTCAAACCAAGTCTTGATCTAATAATTTAATACACCATAATTCCAGCATCTTCACGTCGCATGAACTTGGTTCCACACGACAAAACTCGACTCACACCGGTGACACCTCTCCCTCACGTGATCACCAAACCACAAATCGACTCACGTCCGCATGAATTTAGATACAGTTTCTAGTTCTGGTTCTAGACTTTAATACACAGTTCTGGTTTAGATTGGTTTAAACTTTGGTTCAATAATCAAGATCACACAACATTAACGTACGACACGAGATAAGGTTTCCCCGTTACCTTTGTCGGCGTTTACTCTCGGAGAATCTCTCGACGGCTCGACGACAGCAGCTCAGCTCACGGTGGTTACTTCCTCATGATCGAACAATCAAACCAGAACAAAGCAGATGGATCAAGACAACGTCATAATTAAGCTTCCTGCGCAAGTTAACAATGAATCTAGGGTTTCCTCATCCTTAATGGCCTCATCAATGGGCTACGGCTGCTCCGGGTACATTTCTCCTCTCCTTCTTCTCCTTTCACTCTCGTCCCTTTCTCTCCCACTTGATCAGAACTTCTCTCATGGCCGCTTATCTCTTTATTTTTAAGGGATCCGATCGAGAAGAAAAGCTACAACGGCGGTGGCTTAGCTTGGGGTGAGAGCAACACAACAACGACAACAACTACAACACAACGAGCCAACGATAATGATGGTGTGAGCTCCGACGGGGTTAGGGTTCTCAATTCTCAAACTCTCCTCTCTCGCCAAAACAAAGACGGCGCCATACGTGTTTATTTACATGTACACGAGCATATAAGCAAAAAAATGCAAAACCCTTGTCTTTTGTTCTTTTGTAGGGAACTGGGCCTAATGGGCTGCAAGTTAGAAACAAAATTGGCCCGGTTTAAGAAATCGGGGTTTTACAGAGATACTGCTCTGTGTTTTAGGTTCAATTCATCCAGAATTCTTATCTGAAACAAATTATGTTTGTTTTGTAATCTGGATACAATACATGAACCAAAATACCTTTCATTTTGTGGTTTAGTAGTTTTAATGATTTAGTTATGTTTATAGTTAAATAATTTTCATATTAATTAAATTAACATCTAATAAATATTTAAAAATGAAATTATTATTTAAAAATGAAATCATCTTTTATAATTTAAAAATACACTATAAAAAAATATTTTGGTTATTTCAATCAACATTAAGCATGTATTTTCTAAAATAACACGAAACACATTTCGCATGTATTTTGTTTCTAAAATAACACCAAAAATAACTTTAATAACTTTAATAGGATCCAACAAAACCTTATAGTAATTTTGGTTTAATGTTTAATCAACATTTAGAATTGAAACGACCTGACCCGTTTTTTTTTTTTTAAATACAATACATAATTAAACATCCCATACTACTTAATTAAACCACCCAAACCACAATTCCTCATTAAACCAATAACAACCAATATGCACAGCGGAAACATACCAAACATACAGAACCAAAACATCATCAATGCAATAACATTCCTAAGCATTCTATCCATCAACCTAGCATAACTCTATCCAAGGTTTCAACATAAACAATATAACCAAGTCCAACAAAAACAACCGAGACCCTAGATCATCCTCCTCCTCATCGCCATGATTCCACATCACATACCTACACACCACAAACAACAATTGAGATGCGTAAGTATTATCACAGATACTTAGTGAGGCAATCTTCCCATCTACTGAGCTACACACACAAGCAACTGAGATTCCAATATTTAACAAACAACGAACAAACCCAACAAACTAGAAAATATAATCACGAATCAAGCAAGTTGGTGTCGACCGACACCAGAGAGGTGTCGATCGACACTGGCCCCAAACATGGTGTCGACCGACACCCACTTGGTGTCGATCGACACCGACCCCGCAGACACGTCCTTCTCGAAGTCGATCGTCGAATCTCCGTTTCCAATCATCTCCAATCCGTCCCAAACTCACCCAAAAGCTTCATGAACCTATAATAACCATAACACAACCACCACAAGCAAGAACAACACCACAAAACATAACAAATCAAGTAAACAAAGGATTCTCAGGCTTAGATAAGCCATGGTCATGCACTCACCTCTTTTGCATGACGATTTTGACTCAACAACGACGAACCTAAACTTTAGATGCGTTTTCTCTCGTTCCTAGCACAATATCTCCACTCCACAGCAAAAGATCTCACCACACAAGCAGAGAATCTCTCCAAAAGCCTCCAAATTCTCAAGAACACCTTCCTTCTCTCTTTTCTCTTAGAACGGCCAAGACAATCTCTTTTTCCACAACCTAGGTCGAGGTTTCCCTTATAAACATGGTTTAGATGACCAAATTAAATCAAACCAAACCAGAATCGACAATTAAAACAAACTGATAAAACCAGAATTCATTGGTGTCGATCGACACTCCTCTTTGTGTCGATCGACACCCACTCCCAAATTCCCAATTTGGTCTGCGGATGTTAAAATTATCCCCCTCTAACAAAAGATTCGTCCTCGAATCTGCAACACACCGTCACTAACCGCAAAACTCATCCAACCACCGCCGCAACGGTTTGCACCATCCAACCATCGGGTCTACCGCAACCATGACACCACTTGATGTGACCAAGGGATGCGGTTACGGTACGGATGGAGGAAACTTCTTCGGACAGAGCTTGGCACACAAGACTTTCCTCGGACAAGACTTGAGGGTTCGAATCTAGGGAAGATTCAAACGAGAGAAACGGAAAACGGCGAGATTCCAACGAGCCGTTTGTGAATACGGTCGGAGAGCGGACACGGTATGGCCGGATGATGCGGAAACGATTATCAGTGTTTTGCGGTAAAATGCGGAAACGACTCTCGGTGATGCGGTAAGATGCAGAAACGATTGCGAGATGGGGATGACTCGAGGGGAAAGCGAGAGATGGGAAAAGAGGTGGATCGAACGAAGACACAAGAGGTTTGGCTCCCCTCTTGATACGATCACTAACAAACGATGAACCCGGTTCAAGGTTTGCTAGGGTTCTTTCCCTTAGACAATCCCGGATTGTGCTAATGAAAGGATGGAGACAAGTCAAGAATCTCTCTTGAGAAAAGTTTTATTTTCATTCAAGTCTGAGGAGAAACAAAATGCTAAGAGGAGTTTAAATAGCTAGGGTAAGGAAGGGGCTTAAGCACACGCGGACTCATCTTGGTCTGCACATCGTCTCCAAGGTCTTTATGGATCGGTGGACGTTGGGTGAATGACCGGACGAACAGGTTGAGTCGTTGCTTGGCCGCCTTTGTTTACTCTTGGAACGTGTCATGGCTCCGGGAAGGATCGCTGGTGCTTTAGCCGCGTCCGAAGTGGTCGTCTTGGCCGCGTCCGAAGTGGTCGTCTTGGCCGCGTCCGATGCGTCTTGGTCAGGCGTCTCGGTCGCGTCCAGCGTGTCTTGGTCGTCTTGGCCAAGCTCCCGTCCTGCGATCACATCATTCCCTCCCCCTTGAAAAGGTTTTGTCCCCAAAACATCTCCGTCTTCACCTACATCAAACAGAACGAGGTCAGTAACATTAAAGAAGGTAGATGTACCAAACTCACCTGGAAGCTCGAGTCGGTAGGTATTGTCGTTGATCTTCTCGACGACTCAGAAGGGACCATCTCCACGCGGGCTGAGCTTATCCTTTAACTTTTGCTGGAACCTCTCTGACCTCAAGTGCAACCAGACCCAGTCGCCAGGCTTGAACAGCATCGGTTTACGTCCGCGGTTGAGTATTGCTCGTTTCTTCGCTCTATGTTCGATCGAACCTCCTCGTGCAACGACTTCACAAACTCTGCTCTTGCGGCTCCGTCCTGGTTCTCAGCTTTGTTTGGTGGTAGCGGTAGAAGGTCCAATGGCGTGAGTGGCTTGAAGCCATAAGCGACTTCAAAAGGAGACTTCTTCGTAGACGAGTGCACCGCCTGGTTGTATGCGAACTCGATAATGGGGATGCATTCAAGCCAAGAGCCCTTGTTACTTGCGATTGCTTTGCGGAGTAAGGAGCCTATCGAACGGTTAACAACCTCCGTTTGGACGTTGGTTTGCGGGTGAGCAGCGGTGGAGTAGAGGATCTTCGTTCCGAGTTTTCTCCAAATGGTGCGCCAGAAGTGACCAAGAAACTTGGGATCTGGGTCAGATATGATGGTGTGGGGCATGCCATGGAGCCTGATCACTTGACTGAAGAACAAGTTTGCCAATTGCACGGCGTCATTGTTCTTGTCGCATTGTACGAAGTGCGCCATCTTGGAGAACCATTATGATACTATCTTTATGCGCTAAAAGAGGTAGGCCGAGGATGAAGTCCATTGTAAGATCAATCCATGGTGCGGTTGACACTGGCAAAAGCATGTAGAGGCCATGCGGATGTGTTGTCGACTTGGAGGTGCGACACACAATGCAACGACCAACGTGCTTCTCCACCATACTACGCATTTTTGGCCAGTAGAAGTGCTCTTTAAGCACGGCCAATGTCTTAGTGATGCCGAAATGACCTGATAAGCCTCCATTGTGGGCTTCACGCACAAGCAACTCGCGGATAGAACAGATCATGATGCATAGCCCTCGTCCTCCGAACAGGAACCCCTCATGAAGGTAGAACTCGGTGTAAATTCTTTTCCCATGGTTATGGAAACAATCTCTGAACTCAGCGTCTCCAGCATATGCATCCTTGATGCTTTCAAAACCCAACACTCGTGCGTCCATTGTGGTGATCAATGCGTGTCTCCTTGAAAAGGCGTCAGCGACCACGTTCTCCTTACCCTTCTTATACTTGATGAAGTAAGGGAACGATTCTATGAACTCCAACCACTTCGCATGGCGTCTCATTAATTGGTTTGACCGCGGAGATGCTTTAAATTTTCGTGATCGGTGTGAATTACGAACTCTCTCGCCAGTAGGTAGTGCTGCCAAACCTCCATTGCACGAACGAGGGCGTATAACTCCTTGTCATAGGTCAGATAGTTGAGCGCTGCTCCACTAAGATTCTCACTGAAATACGCCACATGCTTGCCTCCTTGAGTCAAAACGGCTCCGACCCCGACTCCCGAAGCATCGCATTCAACCTCGAAGGTTTTGTTGAAGTCAGGCAAGGTGAGCAAGGGGGCTTGCGTGAGGCGCCTCTTGAGCTCCATGAAGGCTCGGCCTTGTTCTTCCCCCCAATGGAACTTGCTGTTCTTTTTAATAACAGCGGTGAGAGGCGCGACGACCGTGCTGAAGTCCTTCACAAACCTCCGGTAAAAGCTCGCGAGTCCATGGAACGATCGAACTTGTATGATGCTTGTTGGCATGGGCCACTCCTCTATCGCGCGTATCTTCTCTCCATCGACCTTGAGGCCCTACAAACTCACAACAAAGCCTAAAAAGACCAATTCATCAGCAGCAAAGACGCACTCTTTCAAGTTGGCGTACAGTTGCTCTTCGCGGAGAGTAAACAAGACAGCTTCTAAGTGCTTAACATGATCGGACAGACTAGAACTATACACGAGGATGTCATCAAAGTAAACCACTACAAACTTATTGATGAATGCTCTTAAAACGTGGTTCATGAGACGCATAAACGTAGAAGGGGTGTTAGAAAGACCGAATGGCATTACCAACCATTCGTACAAACCCTGTTTTGTTTTGAAGGCGGTCTTCCATTCATCGCCCTCCTTCATACGAACTTGGTGATAGCCACTCTTCAAGTCGACCTTTGAGAAGATGCTGGCGCAACTTAGTTCGTCAAGCATATCGTCGAGGCGTGGGATTGGGTGTTGATATTTGATGGTAATGTTGTTGACGGCTCGACAGTCAACACACATGCGCCACGACCCGTCCTTCTTTGGCACTAGGAGAACAAGAACAGCGCACGGACTCAAGGTTTCTTGAACGTATACTTGCGCCATTAACTCCTTGACTTGTCGCTCAAGCTCGTTCGCCTCTTCGGAGTTAAATCGGTAGGCTGGCCGGTTCGGTAGTTGTGCTCCAGGAACAAGGTCAATCTGGTGCTCAATGCCTCTGATCGGTGGTAGACCTTCGAGAAGCTCTTCGGGAAACACGTCCGCAAAAAATCTAAGGACGTCGCGGATCACCTCCGGTAAGGAGTCGATCGGACCTTCGAGACCTGAAAGCAGCACATCTCGAAAAACCATCAATAACACTTGGCCAGAGTCCCTAAATCACCATATTGAACTAAAAATTTATTCTTATCGTCCGAGTCCCTAATGGACTTGTTTTGCATTTCATGCACTTCTGTGGGGCTCAAGAGTTTCAAGCAAATACGCTTGTTGTCATGGACGAAATAGTATTGGTTTGTGTGGCCGCAATGCGTGGTTCGCTTATCAAACTGCCATGGTCTCCCTAATAAGAGGTGGCTAGCTTGCATAGGCACCACGTCGCATAGGACTTAATCCTTATACAGACCGACACTAAACGAGACCATGACATGTTCATTAACGTGGATCACGGTCTTGTCATTTAACCATTTCAAACGATAAGGACGAGGATGGTATGTGGTCTCAAGAGATAATTTCTTGACAAGACTGGAACTTGCAAGATTTGTTCAAGAGCCACCGTCTATAATCAAGCCACACACTTTACTACTTATAGTGCACCTAGTGTGGAAGATGGTATCGCGTTGATTGGCGTCGTCCGCGGCTACGCTTGCGTTCAGGATGCGGCGTATCATCAACAGTTCTCCGACTTCAGGCTCAGCTACGGCTTCTTCCAGTTAAGCCTCTCCTCGTATGTTTTCCTCGGGTGCATCATCGTCGGACTCGATCTCGCCAGCTTCAGTAACTACCATGGTGCGGGCATTCGGGCAATCACGAGTGTAGTGTCCTCTCCCTTGACACTTGAAACAGATAATGTCGCGGCTCCAGACGTCGGTGGTGTTGCGTCGCAGAACTTGGCGCTCATTGGTGGCCGGCTCCCTTGGTTTAAATCTTGAGTCCGAACTGGTCGCCTTTGGCTTCTCTAGTAAGCGGTTTGAAGGCGACGCATTCAGATACCAAGTTGAAGCTCCTTGAGTTCGAATGCGAGGCGCAGAGGCGTTCTTCTTCTTGATTTGGCTCTCTATTTGCATCGAGAGGTGTAGCAACTCTTCGAACGTTTGATAGGGCTGGCGCTCGACCTTGCACGCAATGCGTTCTTGCAACCCGTCCAAGAATTGAGCCATGAGAGACTCTTCGCAGTCGTCGACTTGCAATCAGTTGGGCAAAAGCTCAAACTCCTCATAAAACTCTTTAACCGATCGTGTGCCTTGCGTGAGTCTCTGAAACTTCTTTTGTTGTTCTCGGTGATAGAACGGAGGCACAAAGCGTCTTCGCATTTCAACCTTGAGAACTTCCCAAATGGTGATAGGTCGTTCTCGGTTGCGGCGCTGCTCAGCTTCAAGGCGATCCCACCAAGTGAGAGCGTGATCGGTGAACTAAGCCACGGCGTACTGGACCTTGCGCAGCTCTGGATAGGCATGACACGAATATAGGTACTCCATGCGGCTCTCCCACTCGTGGTAAGCTTCCGGGTCGGATTTACCCGCAAACGTGGGTGTGATCATCTTGTGCGCAGGTTCGTGGTGCCTTTGGGCTTTGTCGTACTGATCGTTGTAGCGATGACGTCTTCTAGGCCTTGGTTCGTACTCTTCCTCGGACTGATCGCTCGCCGGCTCTCGTCTTGGTCGCCTTACGGGCAAAGGATCTTCACGGGGAGGATTTATCAACTCAATCCTTGTTAATCGCTCTGCAAGCCTATCTAAACGGGTTTGCAACGCGGCGAGGGTGATTCCTATCTCGGGTGGTGCTGGTGGAACTTTGTCGGCCATCGTACTGACTGGTCAACGGTGACGTGTTGAAGCTTAGCGGTTTTGGGTTTGAATTTAAACCTCGCAAGACAAACATAAAAGCACACACGCATGAGTATCACACGTTCAAGAGGACTACACAAGATTTTTATTTCGTCACCCAATGATTGAGGACAGCTCACACAAATTAAACCTATGACCGAAACAAAAAGCAAAAGCAAAAGTACTACGAGACAAGAAATGCTTTATGGTCAAGAGCAAAAATGCGGAAACAAAATGCAATCCTAACTTTATCGATCTAAAAGTGGACTCACAAGAACACGGATGAACACTATAATAAACAAGATGAACAAAATTGAAAGCTAACAACCTAGACAAAAGATTAACAACCGCAAACATGCACCAAATTAAACCAAATGAACAAACGGCACATACGAAACGAAAAGATGCAAACTAAGCTACCAATAAACCAAAGATTGAAACTTTAAACGAAAGAGATGGGTTTTAGAACGAAACAACCTGACAAGAGCTTTTAAAGCTCTTATACCAAGCTGATGTGACCGAGGGACGCGATTACGGTATGAGCGGAGGAAACGTCTTCAGATAGAGCTCGGCACACAAGACTTTCCTCGGACAAGATTTGAGGGTTCGAATCTAGGGAAGATTCAAATGAGGGAAACGGAAAATGGCGAGATTCCAACGAGCCGTTTGTGAATACGGTCGGAGGGTTCTATCAGAACGAGCGGACGCGGTACGGTCGGATGATGCGGAAACGATTATCGGTGTATTGCGGTAAAATGCGGAAACGACTCTCGGCGATGCGGTAAGATGCAGAAACGATTGCAAGATAGGGATGACTCGAGGGGAAAGCGAGAGATGGAAAAAGAGGTGGATCGAACGACGACACAAGAGGTTTGGCTCCCCTCTTGATACAGTCACTAACAAACGATGAACCCGATTCATGGTTTGCTATGGTTCTTTCCCTTAGACAATCCCGGATTGTGCTAATGAAAGGATGGAGACAAGTCAAGAATCTCTCTTGAGAAAAGTTTTATTTTCATTCAAGTCTAAGGAGAAACAAAAAGCTAAGAGGAGTATAAATAGCTAGGGTAAGGAAGGGGCTTAAGGACACCCTGACTCATCTTGGTCCGCACATCGTCCTTTGACGTGTTCTGTTTGCAATGAGAACACGTCGCCTCCTTTGACTAACAAGCTTAGCCACAAATCACTCTTAACGGTCCTAAAGGAATATTCCAAAGTTCAATTTAAACCAAAAGATAAGAGGGAAGAGAGATAACCGTCTTTGGCCTTGACGCGGGAAGCGACTTGGCCTTAAACGTTTTGCACCAAGCTCAATGCCTCGTTAAACCTTCTCCAATAAACCCAATGGGAAAAAACCGGAGTGAGGAAAAAGAGTACATATCCTTGCTTAAGTGACTTTGTTGTCTTCACTCTTGGGTAAGAGTGAAGACTAAGCGAACTGAGTCTCCAAGGTCTTCATGGATTGGTGGACGTTGGGTAAATGACCGGACGAATAGGTTGAGCCGTTGCTTAGCCGCCTTTTCTGAACTCTTGGAACGTATCATGGCTCCGGGAAGGATTGCTGGTGCTTTGGCCGCGTCCGAAGTGGTCATCTTGGCCGCGTCCGATGCGTCTTGGTCAGGCGTTTCGGTCGCGTCCGGCATGTCTTGGTCGTCTTGGCCGAGCTCCCGTCCTGCGATCACATCACCACTGGTCCACACAATCCTGACCCCACCGGTCAACAAAGTCCTTGATGTTCATATATTTTACCATGTTTTCCCTTAGTTTATTCACATCTTTTGCATCTTTTTCTATCCATTCTCACCATTATTGTGTAGCTTTAGGACTAATCATGCATTAGAGTGTAGTTGCATTGCATTTGCATCTTTTCATGCATAAACAGGTGATTTTGGAGCTTAAGGAGCATGGAAGCAATGGAGAAGAGATGTGAAGCAATCATGAGGAGGAAACAAGGGAGTTAAGGCTGAAGAACCAAGATCCGGAGTCCAGCTCGACCAAGCACTCGACCGAGTGGGAGATGGACTCGACCGAGTGGAGTTGCACAAGGGAAGCCAGCTCGACCTGTCACTCGACCGAGCACTGGTCGAGTTGACCGATCCGTGGACCACTTTGACTTTTCCTATTTTTAGGGCTTCCACCTTCCCCACTATATAAAGCCTTGTACTGCAGCCACCGAACCAAGTTTTAATCTAGATTTTTAGTCCAGCTTTTCAGAATATTCTAAACCTAGTTTTTACCTTTTTAGGAATATTATTCCTTTTGCTTTTTATTTTCTTTTTGGATTTTGTACTTAGAAAAGAAGAATTTCCTCATACTTGTTGGTTCAATAACTTTCTAAGTATTGAGAATCTGAGTTTGATTTCTTCTTTAAAGTTGTAGATCTTTATCTTATCTATCTAATCATGCAAGTTTCATTAATTTCTGGGTTTATGATTTGTTTGATCATGTCTTGTTGTGAGTAATCTTCTTAGGATCTTGAGGATGGGTTAGGATGGATTGATCTTGTGGTATATCTGATTTGATCAAGCTTGATTGTTGTAGATCTCTTCTAGGCTAGATGTTCTTAATGCTGATTCTATATCTGAGAGGGTAGGATCTGATCTCAAGCTTTTTAGCATCACACCAATGTTTAAGAAGCATAGATAAGGCTAGATCTAGATCTTACCATTAGGCTTGCTAAGAGATTAGAGGTCTTGTTTGGTTTGAGATGTATTGCTTAATGCCTGCTTGTGTAGATTCTTTTCATTGTGAGAGCAAGTCTAGGATTGCATAAGTTTGATTGTCTCTTGACCATGAGAGTGGGAGAGACTTGTCTTAGATTAATATGTCTAGAGGTTAGCTCATAGCATTGCTTGAGATTTGTTGATCAAGTTAGATTACCACAGTGATTAGTTTATCCCATGAATCCATCCTCAGGAACCTTCTTTGTTTATTGATTTTAAAGTCTCAATCTTGTTATTTGCTTGCTGTTTGATCTGTGTTTGCTTTACTCTGTTTTATTGCATTGCTCTGTTTTCCCGGATTTGTCTAGCTCGACCACCCACTCGACCTACACTCGGTCGAGTGCTGCTCGAGTTCATCCCTAGAACTCTTGTTTATGATTTGTAGTTGTCTTGTTTCATTCTTGTTTCATTCCTGTTTAATTTCCATTGCATTCACTTAGCATCTAGTTCATTACTTGTCTTGCATTAGTTCATATCTAGTGTTTACAGTTTCTGTTTCTGTTCTTAGTTCATAATCATTCTGTTTTATTTGCATCTAGTTCTTAGTTCTTGTAGTTTATTTTCTGCTTTTTATCATTATCATCATAGGATTGTTAGTGACAAACATCCTTTCATATTGGCTTAACTTAGATTCATATGCATATCTTGATTGTTCACAAGCACTCAGACTGGATTGACACCTCTTATACTGCAACTGCATAAGGGGAATCTAAACACCCATCATATCATATCATTGCATACACACACTCACCTTCCATCCTTTCACACACAAATAATCATGTTTCAATTTGGCGCCGTTGCCTGTTTGAGTTAGTTTTTGTGACATTTAGGATCCATATTAGTCTAAGATTAAGTTCTTTTATACATTTGTGAAGTTTCTGCACTTGAATCTTGTGTTTGGGGTTAAAGTTCCATTTCAGGTACCACTCGACCAGTCACTCGACCACCACTCGACCGAGTAGTGCTCGAGCACTTGATCGAGCCAGACCCCGGATCTCTGTACGCCTCTTTTTCCAGTCGCCCTACCTTCCTACTTGAGCCTGTGCTCAGTCGCTTGCTCGGGAAAAATCGTTTGCGTTCGTTGATGCACACAAGGTCCAAAGGAAAGGACAATCTTCTAAGGCATAGTGACAGTATCAACAAGTTGACAAAGGGTTTGGGATCCAAGAAGAAGAGGGTTGTTCAGCAACAACAAGAGGTTCCAGTAGCTATGGATCATCAGGATCAGGTTCAGAGACCAAGACATATTGGTGCTGGAGATGCACCCAACACACACAACCAAAGAGCTGGCATTGTACCACCAACAGTTGCCAACAACAACTTTGAGATCAAGAGTGGATTGATCTCAATGATTCAGGCCAATAAGTTTCATGGATTGCCTATGGAGGATCCACTTGATCATCTTGATGAGTTTGACAGAATATGTGGTCTTACCAAGATCAATGGAGTAAGTGAAGATGGTTTCAAGCTGAGGTTGTTCCCTTTCTCTCTTGGGGACAAGGCTCATTTATGGGAGAAGACTCTGCCCACTGGAGCTATCACTACTTGGGACCAATGTAAGAAGGCTTTCTTGGCCAAATTCTTCTCCAATGCTAGGACTGCTAGATTGAGAAATGAGATCTCTGGATTTGCTCAAAGGAACAATGAGAGCTTTTGTGAAGCTTGGGAGAGATTCAAGGGCTACCAGACTCAATGCCCTCATCATGGTTTCAGTATGGAGTCATTATTGAGCACATTGTATAGAGGAGTGCTTCCCAAGTTCAGAATGCTCCTTGACACAGCCTCCAATGGGAACTTCCTCAACAAGCATGTGGATGAAGGCTGGGAGTTAGTTGAGAATCTTGCTCAGTCAGATGGCAATTATAATGAAGACTATGATAGGACCATAAGGAGTTCCTCCACTGATCAAGAGGACAAATACAAGAAGGATTTGAAGATGGTCAATGAGAAACTTGACAAGATACTCCTCAGCCAGTCCAAATCCATTCACTTCATTGGTGAAGAAGAAGCTCCAGTTCAAGAGGGGGAGAATGAGTTTGCTGAGCTTTGCTATATGCAAAACCAAGGTGGATTCAAGGGCTACAATCAAGGTGGTTTCAAGAACAACAACCTATCTTATAGGAGCACCAATGTGGCTAATCCACAAGATCAAGTCTACCCTCCTCAACAGCCTCAACAGCCTCAAGGGTTCCAAAACTATATCCCCAAACAACAGCAGCAGGTGTTCCAGCCCCAGTTGTGTCCCCCACCAGGGTTTCAGACTAACCAAGGCCAAGAACAAGACCTTAGAGCTATGATACAGCAGCTGTTGATTGGTCAAACACAAGGGAAGATTGAGGAAGCCAAGCAGTTTGCTGAGCTAAACCAAAGGCTTACATCCCAGTATAATGACCTGAACATGAAGTTTGAAGGTCTTAACTCTAGAGTGAAGTACATGGAGAGTAACATAGCCTCTTCTTCAGCTCCAAAACCCAACCAACTCCCTGGAAAAGCTGTTCAAAATCCAAGGGAGTTCACAGCCAAAGCCATCCTACTTCAAGAGGAAGAAGTCACTGAGGACAGTGAAGTCCAAGTTTGGGGAATTCATTAGTTACTGAAGCCCCAAGTGACATCTGTGCAAAGCAACAGGAGCTCGCAGGAGAACTCGACCAGCAGCTCGACCACACACTCGATCGAGTGCATGCTCGAGTGGTCGATCGAGCTGAAGACTCCGAAGCTGTCAAGCCTGCTAAGTACATTCCTCCTGCTTACAAGCCTCCACTACCATTCCCTGGGCGTTTCAAAGCACAGAAGATTAGGGAATTAAAGGAAATCATTGAGAAAAAGGAGATGTTGGCTAGGCAACAAGAGGAAGAGAGGGTTTTGAAAGAAGAAGCTTTGGTTAAGAAAGAGGAACAAGTGCCAGCCATTCAAGAGATCATCATAGCTTACCAAGAAGAGGAGAGAGGACCTGCCTTGGAACAGTATGAGCCATATCCTCTCTACAAAAATTTTTTGCTTGATTTGTCTAGTAAGAGGGCTGAAGCTCAAGATGAGAAGGATCTTGAGAACCTTGGAGGAGTGATCATTCCAGTAAAGCTCAGTGATCCAGGACCTTTCTATCTACCCTGCACAATCAGCTATCTTCACTACAATCAATGTCTTTGTGATTTGGGAGCTTCAACAAGTGTCATGCCTTACTCCATAGCCCAAAAGCTTGGAAGAACTGATTTCAAATCTACCAATCTCCATGTGCTTCTAGCTGATGGGACAAATAGAGAGGTAGTTGGAAGGTTGGAGAATGTCCCACTCAAGATAGGGAAGGCAAGGATTCACACTGACTTTGTGGTGATAGAGATGGACAAGGAGCCTGAGGATCCAATCTTGTTAGGGAGGCCATTCTTAGCTACTGTTGGAGCAGTCATTGATGTCAAGGAAGGTCTTGTGACCTTGAACATTGCTGAAGATGTGGTCATGAAGTTCAACATCTATAACCCAACCAACCTGCCTACCATTGATGATCAACCCTTCACTATCAAGGAGAAAGTTGATCATGAGGTGTTCAAGGATGAAGGAGACCCTAAAGCTGAGCCTCCACTTCAAGAGGATTCTGTTGAGAAGCTTAAGAGGTCAGTCCAAGAGTTGACAAGTATGGTTGAGGATCTTCAAGTCAAGCTGAACAAGAGGTTTTGAGGAAGGCAAGGCCAAGGCTCAAAATCAAAAAGAAGTATGGTTTGTGTGCTAAGGGTGAGGTGATCAAGGATCAACTTCACAGTGACCAAGAGGTTCCAGGGAGGATTTCATCACCTCCTTGGTATTTGAATCAAAGTTAATAAGGAAACCAAAATCAAGCTTAGTGACTATAAACAAGCTCACTAGGGAGGAAGTCCCTAAGGTATCCCTTGTACATATGGTTTAATTTCTTAGTAGTTTTGCTGTGTTTTGTTTTATGTTTTTGTTGGACAGGCTTTTTAATAAGAATATAGTTGGGTAAGGAGATACGTGGACATGGAGAAGAAGGCTCGCAGGCCCACTCGACCACAAAACAAGAGGTACTCGGCCGAGCTGGATACTAATTGAGGCCCATTCGATTCCCATTCTTCTAGAATGATCGAGTGGAGGGAAGAACAAGGAGAAAAGTTTTGAAATTTCAAACTTGGTCAAGGAGCTCGACCACGTGCTGGTCGAGTGTGGGGTCGAGTGGCAGCCAAAAAGCAAGTCAAAGATTCCCAATTCAAATTTGAAATGTAAGGACGCTCCACCCTTGTTTTCTTGTCTCCTAGGCTTCTTTAAATAGCACTTGATCGATCCTAAACCTCTCACACTCTCTCATTTGCTCAAAATATTTAAATTCAAGCTTTAAGATCTCTCTCAAAGTTCATCTCTTGCTCTAGCTTTGTTCTTTCAAGTTTTTGGGTCACTAACCTATTAACTTTGAGCTTTGAGTCTATTTCCCTTCAGTTTCTTTTTGAAAATGTCTTCTAAGATCACCAAGAAGTCTCACAAAGCCGCTGCAAGCTCCATGGAACGTCGTGATGCTGACCTTGAACCAAGAGGTGAAGCTAGGAGAGCCACTCGAAGGTCCACTCGATCGACCACTCGACCGAGTGCTGGTTCGAGCAGTCGGTCGAGCCAGGTGCCGAGTCTCAGGAAAAAGCCAGTTGAGGAGGATCCTGAGAGGACTGAGAGTGAGGAGGAAAGGGAGCCTACTATTGATGAGATGATGAGGGGATATAGAGCCAAAGGGAAGAGACCAGCAGTTGAAGTGGAGCAAGAAGAGAGTGAAAGTGAAAGTGAGGAGGAGAGTGAAGAAGAAGAATTGATGGAAGATGGAGAAGCTGAGTCTTGTGGGTTGTCTAAGAAGCAGCTTTATGATGCTTTCATGAGGATGAAGTTCCTGGGAACTAGGTATCCACACAAGGAGACTATGGAGAAGCTTGCTATTGATGAAGATGTGGAATGTCTTTTTGAGAAGAGCAGCCTTACCAAGTTCATGGGGCTTTGCATGGAAGGGTATAGAGAGGAAAGCTGTGAGTTCCTAGCCACTGTCAAGCTGCACCAATACTTGAGGAAAGATGCTGAAGCAGGAGCTGGTCATATCTCCTTCACCATCAAAGGGAAGAAGCATGAGCTTTCATTGAAGAAGCTGGCTGATGTGTTTGGTTTTGAGGTTGGGAGCCATAGGAGCATGATGGTTCCAAGAGAAGAATTGTTTGCTGTATGGGAGACCATTGGGGATAACAAGTATTACTCATCCTCCAACTCCAAGAGCTCAAGGATTAGGAGCCCAGTCTTGAGGTATTACCATAAGGCTCTTGCCAATACTTTCTTTGCAAGAAAGGAGACTGGAAACATCAATGAGGGAGAGCTGAAGATGATTGACTTGGCTCTCAATGGAGTTCTTCTTCAAGCAAGGAATGGAACCATCATCCTTGGTAGCACTGTGGAGACTGATCTTGCAATGGTGTTGATAGATCACATGATTTATTTGAGGAGTTGGGTAGGCAAGCTTGAGAACAAGGGTTCAAGAGGAGCACTTACCATTGGAGGCATCATCACTCCAATCCTTCAAGCTGCTGACATCCAACTTAGAGGAGAAAGGGTCTTACCAAGATGGATTGACTCAAGCTACCTTACCTCCACTCTCATCCTAGCCAAGGAAATGCATCAAGGGAATCACATTTTCAACTTTGAGCTTCCAACACTTGGGAAAAAGCAACTCATATTGCCTAACCAAGAGCTCACCACCATTCAAGAAGGAGCCAACATTGATTTTTGGCCAGCTGAGGAGCATTGGTTTGATGGAGTGATTCAACATAGAGTTGAGGAAGCTGGGAATGCACAAGTAGCTGATGGAGAGGAGCAGTTCTACTTTGAAGATTATGAGCCAAACCCAAGAGATAGTAGAGGAGTGAGGGAGAATGCCAAGAGGTTGACTCTTTTGCAAAAATGGGGCAAGTGGCATGGAAAGAGGTTTGATAAGCTGAAGAAGAAGGTGACCAACATGGCTAAGTCTATCAAAGGCTTGAAGAAGGAGATTGCTGAGCTGAAGAGTGGAAACTCATCTCCTAGCCAACATTCAAGCCCTTTGAGGAGAAGCAGCTCAACTAGAGCACTTTCAAGGGTTGTGAATCCTGTGGAACCAGCTAGGGCTTCAATGTATGAGCCAAATCAGAGGAAGAGGAGCTCAAGTACCCGAGAACATCAAGTTTCGAGGCACTCGACCGGGTCACTCGAGCACCCACTCGACCGAGCACCTCCGATGCACTCGGCCGAGCACCTTCCCAGACCACCTTATGGCTTCCCACCTCCAGCTGCTTATCCAGGTTATCCACATTACCCACCCTTCCCACCCCAATACTTTATGGATCCAGCACTATACCAGCAGTACCAGCAGTACAAGACTCAACATTTGGAGACTCGCGGTCCAGCTCGACCCCCCCCACTCGGACACGTACTCGACCGAGTCACGGTCGATCGGAGTCATCGAGCTGCCCTAAAGTCCTTCTCCAAGCCACCAGCCTGATCCCAACTACTCCTATGATAGCATGCAGATGGATGTGGACAACTTCTTCCACAATCCCTAAGGTACCATCATCACCTTCCCTTGTTTATACCATTGCATTTGATGTTGTGTTTTGTTTTTGTTTATAGTCTTGAATCCTCTCACAACTTTTTCACACAGGGACTGTGTGATTTAAGTTTGGGGGAGGGTTCTAGATAGCATTTGATGTTGTGTTTTGTGTTCTTATTTCAAATTTTTATCATCATCATGTAGCACTTGCATAATCATCTAAGGCATAGAAAAACCATAAAAATTTGAAAAATTTTGAAAAAAATCTTTATAAAAAGAGAGTGTTCATGTAGTTTGCATTGCATATTAGGATCTTGTTTAGCATGTTTCATGTAGAATTGTATAATATTTGCATTAGGGATCTATGATGAGTATTTCCTTGTTAGCTTGCTTAATTCACTAGACTAGGATCAATGCCCAAGTTATTAGTACTTTGATGCTAGTTGAGTAGTAGGAAGCATAAGATTGAACCAAGCATTGAATTCTTGCATTGTTGCTGGTCTAAATTGAAGCATGTTGTGATTTGATTCCATTTCCTATTTATAAGAACCTAATTATAATTATCATTGTATGCATTGCTTTAAACTCATGGATACCATATACATATTTGGATCATCTTTCTCCTTTTTACCACTCTTGTTGATCCAAGTAGCTGATTAAATCATTAAGATCAGTTCTCCTACCCCTAAACCAAACCTTCTTTCAAGCCTTGTTTATTCTTGTGTGTGTGAGGCCAATTTTTGGGATTGAGCTTGGTAGAAAGTGTTAGGTTTGAACTGACAAGAGTAAGACCTTGTGTAGTTCTAGTTTGCATTTTCCAAACTAGATAGGACTAGGTGGTTCACTTGTTGGGTTTGGGACTTGGCTGTTAGAAAAAGAAATGAAAGAAAAGAGAAAAAAAAGGGTAGAGTCTTTAGGAGAGGGATGTGTTTAAGTGAAAGCTAATGACTAGTGAAAGGATGGGAAGTAAGAAAATGTTATCTAAGATGGTTCTAGTCAAAAGAAAAAGAAAAGAAAGCAAAAAACAGTTTAGCAAAAAGCTTATATGTCTTAAGAATAAGAAGAAAAGAGAACCATAGCAATCAATAAGAATCCCCCATCCCACTAGAAAGATTCAAATAAGAAACCTCTCCTAAGACTTGAAAACCAAAAGAGAAAAGGGTTAAAGAGAAAGAAGAAGTTAAAGGGTAGCACTAGGATCATTGGGGTTTAGATTGTTAGGATAAACACTTTGGGTGCCTTTGGGTAGACAAGGTTTTGTTCTTGTATGTGTCTAAGTGTTCTTACCTTTAGCATTCTTCTAAAGCTCAATCCATTTTTTATGAGAGAACCTTGATATTGATAAGCCCCACTCTATAAAGAGACCATCATTGTCTCAAAACCCTTTATTACCAAGCCAAATGAGTTTAAGCATTGCATAGAATTGATTCATGTTCTTGATTAATGAATGTTAAAGGAAATGGTTGATTTGAATGCATGTGGATATCTAAGGCTTAAATCAATAAAGGTTGTGAAATGTTTGTCTAAAGTCTTTATTTCTAGCTCATTCAACTTGCATCATAGTACTAGTAACTTGGACATTGATTCTAGATGGTCTATTTGCAAGCTTTAGGAGCTGAGATCCCACTTTTAAACCTCACTTACCTTCTTATGTCTTGTTTATTTGCTTGAGGGCAAGCAAAGACTAAGTTTGGGGGTGTTGATGTTCATATATTTTACCATGTTTTCCCTTAGTTTATTCACATCTTTTGCATCTTTTTCTATCCATTCTCACCATTATTGTGTAGCTTTAGGACTAATCATGCATTAGAGTGTAGTTGCATTGCATTTGCATCTTTTCATGCATAAACAGGTGATTTTGGAGCTTAAGGAGCATGGAAGCAATGGAGAAGAGATGTGAAGCAATCATGAGGAGGAAACAAGGGAGTTAAGGCTGAAGAACCAAGATCCGGAGTCCAGCTCGACCAAGCACTCGACCGAGTGGGAGATGGACTCGACCGAGTGGAGTTGCACAAGGGAAGCCAGCTCGACCTGTCACTCGACCGAGCACTGGTCGAGTTGACCGATCCGTGGACCACTTTGACTTTTCCTATTTTTAGGGCTTCCACCTTCCCCACTATATAAAGCCTTGTACTGCAGCCACCAGAACCAAGTTTTAATCTAGATTTTTTAGTCCAGCTTTTCAGAATATTCTAAACCTAGTTTTTACATTTTTAGGAATATTATTCCTTTTGCTTTTTATTTTCTTTTTGGATTTTGTACTTAGAAAAGAAGAATTTCCTCATACTTGTTGGTTCAATAACTTTCTAAGTATTGAGAATCTGAGTTTGATTTCTTCTTTAAAGTTGTAGATCTTTATCTTATCTATCTAATCATGCAAGTTTCATTAATTTCTGGGTTTATGATTTGTTTGATCATGTCTTGTTGTGAGTAATCTTCTTAGGATCTTGAGGATGGGTTAGGATGGATTGATCTTGTGGTATATCTGATTTGATCAAGCTTGATTGTTGTAGATCTCTTCTAGGCTAGATGTTCTTAATGCTGATTCTATATCTGAGAGGGTAGGATCTGATCTCAAGCTTTTTAGCATCACACCAATGTTTAAGAAGCATAGATAAGGCTAGATCTAGAGCTTACCATTAGGCTTGCTAAGAGATTAGAGGTCTTGTTTGGTTTGAGATGTATTGCTTAATGCCTGCTTGTGTAGATTCTTTTCATTGTGAGAGCAAGTCTAGGATTGCATAGGTTTGATTGTCTCTTGACCATGAGAGTGGGAGAGACTTGTCTTAGATTAATATGTCTAGAGGTTAGCTCATAGCATTGCTTGAGATTTGTTGATCAAGTTAGATTACCACAATGATTAGTTTATCCCATGAATCCATCCTCAGGAACCTTCTTTGTTTATTGATTTTAAAGTCTCAATCTTGTTATTTGCTTGCTGTTTGATCTGTGTTTGCTTTACTCTGTTTTTATTGCATTGCTCTGTTTTCCCGGATTTGTCTAGCTCGACCACCCACTCGACCTACACTCGGTCGAGTGCTGCTCGAGTTCATCCCCAGAACTCTTGTTTATGATTTGTAGTTGTCTTGTTTCATTCTTGTTTCATTCCTGTTTAATTTCCATTGCATTCACTTAGCATCTAGTTCATTACTTGTCTTGCATTAGTTCATATCTAGTGTTTACAGTTTCTGTTTCTGTTCTTAGTTCATAATCATTCTGTTTTATTTGCATCTAGTTCTTAGTTCTTGTAGTTTATTTTCTGCTTTTTATCATTATCATCATAGGATTGTTAGTGACAAACATCCTTTCATATTGGCTTAACTTAGATTCATATGCATATCTTGATTGTTCACAAGCACTCAGACTGGATTGACACCTCTTATACTGCAACTGCATAAGGGGAATTGAAACACCCATCATATCATATCATTGCATACACACACTCACCTTCCATCCTTTCACACACAAATAATCATGTTTCAGTCCTGACACCACCGGTCAATCCAAACCATACTTCCCAATCATCACCACTCTGGTCCCCCCGACCAGCATACACCTGACCCTCCCGGTCAACACATAGACAACCCCGAGATTGAACCCCCATCAACCCCGAGATCCGCATCCGATCTCTACCGTAACCTTGAGATTGAACCCCCATCAATCCTATAAATCCACATCTGGTTACCATGCTTATCCCCACGTATTTGACACTTTTACCACCAACTCATATGCTCTTAGGTCGCAACCTTCAAGCCATACTGATAACACTCTCATACCCCCTGTCTTAGAGCCATACCGTCTCACCCTCGAGTCGTCACCCACGAGATCTCGGTACCAAGAGAAACCCCATCTCCTCAGGAGAACCCCATCTCCTCTGCCACCCTCAGGACCGCAGTCCTTCGAGCTATCGGTATCTAGGGAACCCCCCCCGTCCCCTCAGGAGACCCCCATCTCCTCATGAGTTGTTCAGGACCCCCCGTCCCTCTAGCAAACGGTCATAATGTCTATAAGCATTTCTCCAACCAGGACCACCCCCCGTGATCCGCATAGAACATATCAATGTCCTACCAACACCCTATTCTCTCCAAGAATATCACCACTACCATGGCCTCCCCCATGCCTCACTACTAACATCTCAAACACTTTGGTGTTTTACCAACACCCTTTTCACTAATATACAAGTTCTAACTATTCATAGAACTTTCTATTTTTAGAAACTTTCCATGTATGGCAACTTTCCATTTAAAGAACCCCCGAGCGATTTCCTTTTCCACAAGATCCACAAATTCCAAAAACCAAATAACTCCATTTTATTAAAACAACAAGTGCAATCAACGTTTACAACTCCAAACGAAAATACATAGCTGAAACAAAAAGAAAGAGAAGTCAAACTAAACTCTGGGTTGAGCACCCGGTCCTCCCTTCGGTTGTGCTGCACCCCCCATCATCTGCCTCAACTTAGGACAGAAAGGCCTGATGTGCCCCTCCTATCCACAATGGTAACACAATTGACGATATTCATGTGGATCACCTTTCTTGGGACAGTCTGCCAACTTGTGGTTCTTGCTTCCACATCCCAAGCACCCTAGCCCACCTTGCTGCATACCTGACGTGTCTTCCCGCTTCCTCTTATGCCTTTTCTCCGACTTGTTACCCTTGCTTGGATTGTTCTGCTCTAGAGTCTCCTCTCTCTGAACTGGTGGACTGACCACCACTACCTGTGACCTCAAGTCATCTTCTATCTCCGCTGCAGTCTCCGCCAGCTCCCCCCCTCGTAGTATAACTCCTCCCTCTGCAGTGTACCCTCAAGTCCTCACGAAGCACCCTCATAAACCTCCTGATCTGAGCGACCTCGGGCTCCATCGCCCGACCCCCATAAGCCAGAAGTCGAGTGAACTCTAAGTCCAGCTCCCGCACTGACCGAGTCCCCTGAGATAGCTGAAGAAACAGCACCTCCTATCGGTCTAACACCTCTAGCAGAAAATACTTGAGATTGAACTCCTCCACAAAGTCAGCCCAAGTCATCTCCCGCTGCACTCTCCTAGCAGCCACTGATCTCCACCACACATGAGCATCACCAACCAAACTGTGGACCCCTATGTCCACCCAAAACTCCTCAGGACATCTCAGAGTCTGGAAGTTACGTTCCACACTCGTCCTCCACGCATCTGCAGCGGTAGGATCCGTACCACCCGAAAACCGTGCAGTATCAAGTTTATGCATCTCCTTCAGCATAGAAAATAACGAGCATGAGCTCTCACATCCGCAGCCACTGGCTGCTGCTCCTCCGCCACCACTGGTGGCACTATCTGAGCCTGAGCCGGACCCACTCCCGGTATCCGCTCCAACAGCTGTGTCAACAAGCCCGCCAGGTCCAAACCTCCCACAGGGGCTCCACCAGCTGGGATTCCCACCCCTGGCCACTCGAGCACCGACACCGCCCGCACCGAACCCTCAGCGCCTACGGTCCTATCAGTACCACCACCGGCCACACTCATGGACCCCTCCTGGAAGTCCTGCGACTCGCTGACACCCTCAGCTGTCACACTCTACTCAACAGACTCTCTCACTGCTGGAAATCTGCCCCTACCACGACCACGACCGCATCCCCGACCACGTCCACGGCCCGCAACAGCTCCACCCTTAACCATCTACACTACCCAGAACAAAAAGCTAAGTACACAATTCAAAACCGCACACAAACACACATCTTACCATGGATTGGTATTGACGGCTTGAAGAGGATGATACTAGGACTCCATACCACATGCAAATTGACTAACTACTCATAATCAATTCCATCACACAACATCATGCATCAAGCAAAAAGGAAAATAATTCACCCAATTAAATTCCTAACCGCTCTAACCATCCACTTAACTATCCTAGAACCGTAAAGGCTCTGATACCAAATTGATACGACCTGGCTAGCTTTTGTTTTGTTTTTTAATACATTACAAAATTAAGCATCTCATACTACTTAATTAAACCACCCAAACCACAATTCCTCATTAAACCAATAACAACCAATATGCACAACGGAAACATACAGAACCAACATATCATCAATGCAATAACATTCCTAAGCATTATATCAATCAACCTAGCATAACTCTATCCAAGGTTCCAACATAAACAATATAACCAAGTCCAACAACACACAACCGAGACCCTAGATCATCCTCCTTCTCATCACCATGATTCCACATCACATACCTGTACACCACAAACAACAATTGAGATGCGTAAGTATTATCATAGATACTTAGTGAGGCAATCCTCCCATCTACTGGACTATAAACACGAGCAACTGAGATTGCAATTGTTTAACAAACAACAAACAAACACAACAAACCAGAAAATCACGAATCAAGCAAGTTGGTGTCGACAGACACCAGAGAGGTGTCGATCGACAATGGCCCCAAACATGGTGTCGATTGACACCCACTTGGTGTCGATCGACACCGACCCCGTAGACACATTCTGCTCAAAGCCGATCATCGAATCTTTGTTTCCAATCATCTCCAATCCGTCCCAAACTCACCCAAAAGCTTCAGGAACCTATAATAACCATAACACAACCACCACAAGCAAGAACAACAGCACAAAACACAACAAATCAAGCAAACAAAGGATTCTCAGGCTTAGATAAGCCATGGTCATGCACTCACCTCTTTTGCAGGAATATTTTGACTCAACATGAAAAGACCTGACCCATTTTTTTAATAAATAAATAATAATAATAATTAAATAACTACAACTGGTGGTCCCATACCCACTAGTCGCCTAACCACAATCACAACCAACATCGGAAATAACGAATATCATTATCCAATAAATAACCAAATAATAATTCAATAACCAACATTAATTCCAAATCATAAACTAATGATCCAAACAACATAGACCAGAGAACCAGCAATCCTAAACAACATTTTAGGACTCAACTCTAGCAACCTAACAGAACCCAGGCAACCAAGCAAACCACAAGAACATCCTCATCGTCTTTGCCCTGATTCCACTATCACACTTTTCTTTTACCTGCACCACAAACATATATTGCAATGCATGAGTATTTAATAAACACTCAGTAAGGCAATCCTCCCATCTACTGGGCTATACACACAAGCAATAGAGTCATCTCTAACCATCAAACAACAATCAACAAACAACAACTAACAAACCAGGACTCTGCATCGACCGACACCAACATGCATCGACCGACAGCAACATGCATCGACCGACACCGAATGGGGATGCATCGACCAACACAGGGTTGCATAGACCGATGCTCGATGCACTTGCATCAACCGACAATCGCACTGCATCGACCGACGCATGCTCGACATAACACAAAAACCCTAGGGTTTTACGCGCCGTCCTCGTACTTGCATCGACCAACGCAAGATATGCATCGACCAATGCAATGCCGAGCATCGTGTTTTTCCCCAAAGCTTCTCGCCGGATCTTTCTTCCTACAACCACAAAACTTGATCCCAAGCCACAAGAAAGCTTTCTAACGTCCAAAACAGCGATCTAACAAGTCTAACAACACACAACAAGCAAATTAGAGAGTTCTCTAGCTTAGATAAGCCATGGTCATGCACTTACCTTTGCCAAGACGAAATTGAACCTCAAACAAGCAAGAACACACTTCCAGGAAGCTCCTACAACGATCCCAGCTACAGATCTCTACAGGAACTGCCTCAAATCACCCAAAATCTCCAAGAACTCTCAAGAACTTTTTCTCTCTTCTGTTTTCTCTCAAAAACGGTCAGTCTCAACTAATGAGACAAAATAAACGATTAAGGGTTTTTCCTTCTCCCTTTGCCCAAAACGCAGCGTTTAACTTAAGTAAAAACATACAAAACTGAACTTGTATCGACCGATGCACCTTCTGCATCGACCGATGCAATCCCCAAACCGAGATTTTGGTTCACAGATGCAACACCTTCTCCTTCGTTCCTAGCACAAGATCTCCACTCCACAGCAAAAGATCTCACCACACAAGCCAAGAATCTCTCCAAAAGCCTCCAAACTCTCAAGAACACCTTCCTTCTCTCTTTTCTCTTAGAACGGCCAAGACAATCTCTTTTTCCACGACCTAGGTCGAGTTTTCCCTTATAAACATGGTTTAGATGACCAAATTAAATCAAACCAAACCAGAATCGACAATTAAAACAAACTGATTGAACCAGAATTCATTGGTGTCGATCGAAACTCCTCTTGGTGTCGATCGTATCCCACTCCCAAATTCCCAATTTGGTTTGCGGATGTTACAAGAATATTATAGTAATCTTTTTGAACAAACATAATTTTGGTCCATCAATTTGTACAAACACAACAGATTATGTTCCAACAAATTATGTTTGCAATTAATTTTGAACAAAAATAAGTGTTCACCTCTCTCAATGTATGATCCTTCTCCTTGAGACAAGAGTGTCATGGTTCTCCTGCAACAATCAGAACTCATCATAAGCCATCAATTAAACATTCGCATCATTACCGTGGTACGTACGTGAACAATATCAAGTACTAGTATCTAAGTTCCATGGTTCTTCCCATGAAAGAAGCGAACTCTCTCTATTCAACCAAAACAGAGTTACATAGGTGTTTAGCAGCACAGCACAGCTCAAAAATCAAAGTTTTACAGGTGAAATGATGTCTATGCACCTTAACGCTAAAAACACAAGACACAGTCATCCAACAAAATGAGACAACAATACCCACAACCATTGTATCCAATTTCCCATCAAAACGAAAACTTTACTATTATCCAAGTTCCATGGTTCTCCTATATCCAAGTTCCCATCAAAACAAAGCCAAAAAAATCTGTACAGAAAGAGAGACCGAGAGACTTGACCAAACAAAGCCGCAAAAACCATCAACGAGCCAAGTCAACATAAGGCTACTATTATGAATGCAAATCTCAAAACCAAACAAGAATCACAACCAAAACCTCTCCAATATCTCTCTAATCCTAGCCGCTACATGAACAAACAAAACAAACACAAGAATTGTTGAAAGGAGTGCCATACCATAGTCTTTTGTGAAACTGTTGTGATGCTAATACGGAAGTTGACATCCTCTTCCTATCTTTTCAGTTATAACATCACGTAGAGTCTCCATTGCTCTATCACCAGTTGGAATGTAAGGAGTATGTTCAATGTTACCTTCTTCTTCATTTTCTATAGCTTGGTCACCATGATTCTCATAATCATCTACCACCTCCCAATAAGCAAAATATCATGGTCTTCATAGTGTGAATCTCGAATAAAGTTGCGAAGTGCGATAGTTGCTGTCACAATCTTTATCCACTTTTTCAGCTCATACTTAGGATGTTTCCTATCTAAAATCCTCCACTTTGCTTTTCAAACACCAAATGTTCTCTCTATCATAGAACGCAAACTAGAATGTCTACGGTTAAGCAGCTCTCTAGTGCTAGTAGGTGGTCCTCCCCTTGTAAACAGATCAAGATGATACCTAGCTTTACAATGAGGCCCTAGATAACCGGTTCTAGTTGGGTAACCTGAGTCTACTAGATAGTACTTGCCATTTGGTGGATGAGGGAAGGAAGGTTCATGAGTAGCACAATGTGTTAACACCCTGGTTTCATGTGCTCTACCAAGAACTCCAACATAAGCAAATATAAATCTCATGCTGAAGTTACATATCGCTAGAACTTTTATTGTTGGTTCAGATTTTCTACCTCTATATGCTTTCGCACTATTAGATGGAGGGCGAACAAATATATGAGTGTCATCCAAAGCACCAATGCAGTTTTCAAAAAAAAGCCAATACCTACCATCTTTTACTAGTTTAGGACTAGGTTTTGCAAACTCACCTCTGGCTTCACTATATCTGTTGCAAGCTTCAACATAACCCCTAAAACATCATCTAGCTTTCTTTTGACTGTATCCAAAGAATGTTGATATCATTCAGCTAAGATCCGTACCGTTACATCTTGTGCCACCATTTCAATAAATATCGCTAAAATCTCTTCAAGATAGACATGACATGATTCTTCAAGTTTATATTTCTGTGATAGCACCTGACATAAACTCAGAAATGTACCTTGATTAATACGTAGGATATCAAAACATTGTTTCTCAGACTCAAACATAAACCGTTGCAGCCGACGCCAACCTCCACCTCGATCTGTCCTTTGCATCTCTTTATGAGTATTAACTACATAAACTTCTTGTATTGCAGAATACAAACGTTTTTCTTCCTCTAATATCAAGTCCATGTCATCATCCTCAAATGATGGTGTAAATATATCCTGCAATAAAAAGAAACATACCAGATTGATAAGTTGATAAGACACAATGATGGTCTAACTGTATCCAATGAAGCTTTTTAAAATTTTAAACAAACTAGAATAAGCTCATAAAATGTAAACAGTACTATGACTTAGAGAGTAACACATCTAAAAAACAGAGGAACATTATGAATGTTGAATATAAAAGCAAGAACACAACCAATATAGCAACATCTCTGAAATGGGCACCAAAAGGAATAGGAACAGCAGAGAACCAATCATTAATATCTGCTATGTAGAAGACTTTAGCTAAAAACAACTGCTGGCTCCCTGAGAAATCACTAAGATTTCCTTCCCCTTTGTATCCATCAACGAGCTCAGCCACAAGCTTATCTGTCTCCCTAAGACTCGTTTCAAACACAAACCTTGAAAGCAATCCGAGAATGATTCTCTTTGAAATCGCTTCAAGATATCAATCTGAACACAAACCCCAAACCATTTCAGACCATTTCAAACAAAGAGGCTGGATGGAGACTAAATCCATTCTTTCTCAGAAACTGATTAGGAAAGCTTGAAGAATCTGGAAAAATTCGTACCGAGCTACTAAAAATCACCATAGACTATACAGAGGAAGCAGACAACACTTGCTTTCCTAATCATTTTCTGAAAAAGACCATTGCTGACCATGCTTATTAGAAAATCTGAACCCCTCAACCAGGAAAAAAAACATCCTGCAGGTTGTCTAAAGAGATTCATAAACAAGCCATAACCTTGAAACAAACAAATCAAAAGTGACAAAATTTGAGAAATGTAATAAGAAGTAGAGAGAAGTGAACAAGAACACTTATTTCATCATTATCGATAAAATACATATTATGTTCTTATCAAATTCCTACACACACACACACACCAAAATACATATTCTCTACACACCAAACTACATATTCTCTACTTCCACCAAACTTTGCTTTATCCAGTCCTTGCTTTCACCAGTCTTAAACTCCAAGAACTCCAAGTAAAGAACTTTGTACTCATTATCTTCAAAGCTTATGAACGTTTGACGGTGGCTAGCGTCTTCCTTAAGATGTTTCATAGCTGCTTTAAACAATGGAGACAACATTCTTATACTAGACAGCGAATTTAAAACCCTCATAGCCCTAAGCTGACTACAACTATAGTCAGGGTGACTCTCCATGAGTTTATTCTTGTAGGAAAGTATCTCATCACGTGATTGAATACTATCCCTTATCACATCCGCCACTGCTTGTCCTTCCACAGCTTATGCTGCATGTCTTTTCCGAGTATACTTTGGTACATTGGAAGCTGCAGGAGCATTGGAAGCTGTGGGAGCATCATGTTCTTTTCTTGATTCAGATGCAGCCTCATCGCCATCTAACATTATGTTGTTGTCTAAATGGTTTTCACCCTGTTGAGCACTCCAACCCTCAGCTCCAGTTATATGAACTGACCGAAAAACATTTTCTCCATTAAATCAGTGTTATGCACTGGTCTTTATCTTTCTAGATCCAGACCACTCCTAAAATAAAATGTATACTTAGATCAACTAGAGACCATAGAACAAGAAAACAAATTCTAAAGAGGAAGCTATATATACCTTACAATGCTCATCCCACCAATCATCGCTCATGTCTATGGACCCATTGGGATAATAGCTCATTCCAGTTCTATTATGAGTCAATTTCCTGAAAGCTGAGTATTGCTTCTTACAAGTATTAAACTTGTTCCCAAATTTTACCCAAGTATGCTTCTCTCCAAATGCATCATAGAAATTGGATGTAATCGTTTGTTTCCCAGCAACATTTCCTATGTGGTTTCTTATATTGACTTTTACATTCTCTTCAAGTCGAAATTCACGATAAAACCGGGTTTGTTCATCACTCCATATTAGAGTCTAGAAACACATAAACAAGGCAAAGGCTAAAAATAGTAGAATGTTGAAACACATCAACCAATCACAAGACCATATGCACAACAACTAAACACACATAAACCTCATCCTTTCATCAAGTGTAGAAAAAGAAAAGATTGTGACGAAGCATCGAGTGTGCGTGCTTTAAACTAGTTTCACTTTTTGTTTTAGATCCTATTTATAAAATTAACTAAAACAATTTCTTTTTTTAAGAATTGCTTTATATTATATTTTTTATTATTATTTTAATTCTTTTTGGTAAAATTCAAATAAATTAAGTTTTTTTTATAAAACAATATTTTATCAAAATTGAATCAAATAGTAAAATTTTAAATATTATGCTATATACGTGTTGGAAACCAATATACATACTAATAGCTATTTGAATAAATACAAAAAAATAGTTTTGACTTCTCATCATACTTTTCGTAATTATTTTTTATATATTTTGAAAAGAAAGTTATTTGATTACGTCTCGTTACATAGTTGCGTCTATTCATTGTAAAGTTATGTCTTTTCACTATATGTTATTCATATATTTTTATCACAAGTTTTTGTTCTAATAATTTTATTTTTTAAAAACAATTATATATAGATATAAATGTTTATGTCTTTTGAACTATATATATATATTTGTCTCTTCTTTGATAACTAACAAATCAATGTTCTTTAACACAATTTTGTTTGTTTTATACTGACTTGGCCATATATTCTTTAGATAATTCTAATTTTAGTTCTAGCCTATACTTTCAACTATTTCATTATTTTAAAATTATTTCATAATATATAATTATAAAATATGAGATTTATTTTAATTTCTTATTGTTTTAAGATTTCTAAAATATTAATTAGGTAGTATTGTTTTAACTAGATGGCAAACGTAACATACATTTTTGTAAAGTGGCATATGTTTTCATGGTATGAGCTCCTTGTAAGGTTATTCCATTCGAAAGGAAAGTTTTTATATAACTGTGGGATACTGCTAATACCAAAAAAGAAACAAATCAAATGAAAATGGTTAAGAGTAGAAGACTAATACAAACACATTACTCATTATTTAAAAGATAGGAAGTAGAAGGCATATACAATCTATGGATCGACAACCTTCTACGCAAATACACAAATGAGCACGAGAGTCTTAACATTTTTGTCACATACACGACAATTATTGAAAACATGAAAAACAACATTGTGAAAGATGACCACACTTCACCTCCAGATCTACTTGGTATCTTCATGGATGGATATAGTTGTCTAGGCAGTTTCAACTGCATTCATCGAGTTCTTGGTGCAGACTGTAGAACATGTGTTGGCACAACTTTCAACCGCTCCATTCACGACTTCACTTGCATCTAATTATCGAGACATAATATGAATGGATATAATGTGTATGAATTATTTAAAAAATTTGATAATAATGATATATATGAGTATGAGAAGTTTGCTTTACCAGAGTTCTGAATAGTGGTTAAAGCACCGCACACAGATGACACACACCCAACTTTGCAGTATTCACTAGCAGCATCACCTTAAGACAAAAAATAATACATAAAATGAAATCTTGATCCGTCATGTTACATATAATGTACGTAATAAATTACTTTATTGATCAATTTACCTGTATTTTCGAGAATGTCATGAGTATATCCGGGAGGACATTTCGTCCCACCAATGTTTTTGCAGCCACTGAGACTTGCACATACTGGCCTGGGACTTCCAGCAAAGCGGCACGTGTTATAAATATTTCTAGCAGTGGTGGATGGACAGCAGCTCTTTGCGTCAACTTGAATTTGTGCCATGAATAGACTCATTAGGAACACACTTAGAATCAAAGTTTTGCCTTCCATCTTTTGATTGAGTAGTTGTTTGATTGCAAAATGTATGTGGAGAGTTATAAGCTTGTATTGATGAAATGGTGATGAAACAAGGCTAGCTTAAATACTAGTTGGTCGGCAATTTGCAACCACAAAAGTTGTTTGATACCTTCATATCACATGCTCTACATACACTATATGTACGCTGCGTGGATTGGACCACCCTTATCTCAATTGCGACCTTCACTTTCGGGAACTACATTCATCTCTTTTTTTTTTTTTCCTTTTTTGGTTTATAGGGACACAAAAAAAATTCTTAAAATTTTGTTTCTTAATAATTGAATTTGGCTGCTTAGTGTTCTTTTTACAATTCAGTACTCTTTGTTAATTTTGCTGGTTATATTTATTTTGTCCGTGCTAACAGTAAATTTATTATGTACGTTCTTATAATTTAGTTTATAAGATTTGGATGGTGAATGTTCGTGCTAGCTCTTAGAATTTGCCGTCAGTGACATGCCGTCCAAAGTATATGAGGCGATGAATCGTTTTTCTCATATCTTGTGGGATGCTTTAGCAAAGACGAACTAGTTTGTACTTGGATGGCATAAACTCTTGGGTAAGTACGTTTTTAAAAAGATAAACCTCTAAGGTGAGTGATGCGTCAAATGCATTTATAAATTCTCTAAATGCTAGTCCATGCTCTTATTGACCGGAATTGTTCAACCTGGAATGTTGATGCCGCTCTAAGCATCTTTTATTAATGAAAAATTAAAGTTATAAAACCAGAAATTTTATCAAAAAGTCAGTGGAAGAATCGAGAAGCGTATGGGTAGATTGAAGAGAGACAGATAAGAGTGTAGTTTGTTATCACATGTTTTGTATTTCTTTTAAGTTCTTTAACCAACTCTTTGTAGTTATGTATATATATATATATACAAATTAAAGCAAAAAAAAATTTAACCAACTCTTTGTAGTTATGTAGACATACAAATTAAAGACAAAAATCCAAAACGTTTGTTACAATGTGTTATATATCCCTATATATATTAGATTATGACAAATTAGAGAGAAAAATCCAAATCGTTTGCTAGGTGTTTCGATTTCAATATCATGTAGGGACCAAATGAATGCCTATTGCCTGATTTGTATATTGTATTTTCTATGAAGAAAAAAAAAAAAAAATTTTAATTTTCTTTATAATTTAGTTCAACCAAAAAAAAAAAAAAAAATGTGAAATGGTGAAAGAATTGGAGCGACGAGCATATAGCTTAAGGAGAGATGAGTTAGACGCTTAGAGTTAGAAGTTGACTCAGAGATTAGTGAGTCTCATCTGTTGTCCTTCCTAGTAGTTTGTGATATAGCTTCTTATCAAAGGACTGAATTATTCATATTTTTTATGTGTATATAGGGTAATCATCTAGCAGATAGGTTGACAAACTACGTGTTCCGTTACGGATATGTTTTCATATGTTTCATTTTAGACTGGAATCGATGAACTCGATTATTTTAAAGGATATTAGAGGGCATGCTTGCCTGCAAAATGGTCGAGTGTAAGTTCATTTTTTTTTCTTAATAAATTGTCGAAGACTGTATTATTATATAAATTGCCCCTCTCCTACCAAAAAAAAAACATTCTATATTACTATAGTCATTTCGGAATTTTTTTAGTTAGAATTGAGCATTAAACGAAATATTTGTGTCGAAGAATACACTACCTATACATGACCTATGTCCATCCGTTCATTTTCTCTCTGGCAACTATCATCCCGATGGTCCCTGATGAGATTTTACGCAAAGGGAGTGGCACCCTTTGTGAAATGCTTCTGATGGTTGAGGTGAACTAGTAGAAAGATATTTAGCACTTTGTTTGCTGTGTGGCTCCATTCTATTAATTGGAAAGATAATTTTTTCGTATGAATTAATTGGAAAGATATTTCACTCTCATGCAACATTTACAAGGCAAATGTTGTATGTCCCAACAAAAACCAAGCTGACCCTGAGAAGTTCTACCAAGGTAAATTTCTTAAAAGTGAGACATATATTGGTGGCCATCTACAGTGCCTCCAAAGGGATGTTTTCAGATCACATTCCAATTTCCAACCAGTTTTAAGCTCGAGGCATCGGCATACCATGCTAATATATATATATATATATATATATATATATATATATATATATATATAAATAGAAAAAAAAACTCTATACATAAAACCATATTATGACATTATAATTTTACTACTAACACAAATTCAATACATAATTTATTCGAATTATCCCACATGGAGACTTGGCAAAATTTGTGACTAATATAAATAGTACATAGATCCCTCCACTCATGACCAATTGGTTTTGGGTTGGATATATATGTTTACTAATATGGTATCAGAACCCATGTTAATACCCAATGTCTTGATTATGCGGTACATTCGTGGATGTCCAGTCCCACAAACTTCACGTCTCAGATATCCATCCTAAACGTGAGGAGATTGTATTAGAATTGTCCCACAACAAAATTTGACAAAATTTGGGACTAAAGAGTAATAAGCCCATCTTCGTATGTAACTTTTATTAGGAATAAAGTTTATAAGAGTAATAAGTATAATAAATATATGCCCTTACTTTTTTCTCAAAATTGGATGCCACAGTTGAAGTTTCTTTTTCTATAACGTCTGTGGCATCCAATTTTAACAAAATATATGCCCTTAATTTTTTCTCAAAATTGGATGCCACAGACGAAAAAATATACTTATTACTCTTAGCCAAAAATTGTAATGTTTCCAAAACGGAATCTATATTTTCAATACACTCCCAATTTAACATTTTCAAGAACTTTTTTGTTATTTTTTCAATGAAACATTCATAAATTTTTTAATTCGTTTCTTGATCTTAATTAGCTATTTCCTTGAGGGTTTCTAAATTCTAACAAAGTTTTTTTTTTAAGTTATAAAAATAGAAATCCTAAGAGGAAAAGGAAGACAGTTAACTTTTATATAATAAGATAAGGCAAAACGTGAGCTTATAACCCCTAAGTTTTAATTTATTTCTCATACAGATCAGCTAGAGAAACAATGGTGAGGTTCAATCTTCCATGGGATTTGGTAGAGGAGATACTCTCTAGAGTTCCCGCAACATATCTGAGAGGACTACAAATTACTTGCAAACAATGGAACGCTTTATTCAAAGATCCAGAATTCATCAAGAAGCACTCAGATAAAGCAGCAAAGCCGCCGTATTCGATTCTCTTGTTCAGTTGTTCTAGGGTTTATTCGCTGAGTGTCAATATAAACAACATTGCGGTAACGGTTGGTCCAACTAAACTTAGCAGAAACCCAAACGAGTCATCAGAGGAAGTCGAAATAACTCAAGTAGTTCAGTGCAACGGCCTATTGTTATGTTCCACGAAAGAGTCCAACATGACTAAGCTCGTGGTTGTGAATCCATGTACTGGTCGAGCCAGATGGATCAAACCAACAAGTGTTTACGATATGTTCGATAGATATGCTCTAGGTTACGAAAACAACAACAATCAACATTCCTACGAAGGCTACAAAATCTTGAGGTTCCCAGCTGATGGTCGAAGCCTTTTGGAAATCTTTGAGCTAAAGTGTAACTCATGGAGGGTTCTTCCTAACATCCCTCTCAAAGGTAAACAACGCGTTATTGGAAGAGGCGTGTCTTTGAAGGGAAATACCTATTGGCTTTCTTGTTTTTGGAAGACTTCGAAATATTGAGTTTTGACTTCGCAACGGAGAGATTTGTAATCTTGTCTTTTCCATTTATATTACCGCTTCGGATGTCTGATTCCAATACCTTAGCTCTATCAGTTGTTAGAGAAGATCAACTATCGGTGTTACATCTGAACCTTGATACGAGACAGATGGAGATATGGGTGAGTAATAAGATTGATGATGATACTGAAACTGCGCTTTCTTGGAGCAAATCCTTTGAATTTGATCTATACTCTCACTTCGATCTTAGTCTTCTAAAACTGAGCTTCTTCATTGATGAAGAGAAGAAAGTGATAGTGTCTTGTGGCAGAAGCAAGGATCACAAGCAGAAGATGATATACATTGTTGGGGAGAATGATTGCATAAAATTTTATTATTATACATTAGACCAATCAAATCCTTATAATTGGTTTCTCTTTGGTTATGTTCCAAGTTTAGTTAGTTTAAATCCACCAATGTAACCTTTTTTTTTCTTTCTTTGAAATAATGTTTTCGCTTCCTTCTTATATTTTGGTGCCATCCATTTTTTAAGATTTATCTAATGTTTATAATAAATCTAACAATACTCTGTTATAACCTCATCAGATTCAAGAGTCAAATTAAACATATGAGTTATGTACATGCAGACAAATCATATTATTGAAAAACTTCTTTTGAGTTGAATCATGTCGCTATTTTTATACATCAATGATGAGGTTTCATTTTGAAACACTTGTTAGACCTGATCGGACAACTTCGTAAAACAGAATTTCTGGCCGAACCTTTCTTTCTCCAAAGAATCTAACCACACTCTTCCAGTTGCCAACATCCTATGGCATCAAAACACATATATCAATCATATTCTGGCCAATCTAAATTCACTATATAGTCAACTCAAGGAAGACAAGGGGGAAACTATTTCGTCTTACCTCTCCTGCTAAAGCATCACGTCTGAGATTGACCCAACGGTTCTTTTCATAAGCTATGCAAAAGTATTCTTCTTCTTCACCACAACAAACCTGCATCACATCTCGTATTGTGAGACTGTAAGAGAGAGATACAGAGTAATAATAGCAAAAACATTTGTGATCGAGTTTTAGATGTACTACCATTGACACAAGCCGATATTTAGTTTTTGGTTCTAAGCCTTCGTACATCCTGCTCATATCTATCTCCCAATCCAAAGCCTTTGTTGTTTCAGATATTTCTTTTCCAGTTTCACTCTTCTTCCATTCTAACACTAATGTTGCAAAACCATAAAACACCAACTTTGCTTTATCATAAGTAGGCATAAATATATGATGAAATAAGTACATAAGATCACAATCATATGGCGCTCAAAACTTACCGATTGTGAAGATAGGTGGGCATTTACTTATAATGTGATGAACAAAGTTTGTTATTCCGCATCCTCCTGTTTTAGTGTCACATAACATTTTGTATTCCATGCGAATCACCTTTAGGATATCCACAAACTTTATATTCCCAAGAGCAGACTGCATATATGTAAGCACAAAACAGTCCTATAAGGGGAAGTACCAATCTCAGTAGAAAAAAAAAAAAGAGGGCAGTAAATGAAACATACATTCAAGTCTCTGGTTGAATCTGCAGCAATAACAATGCCGTAAGAACTTTGCTCTGGATAATTTGGTTTCTTTCTGCAGCTTCTACAACTCATTCTTTCATTTTCCTCCAATGTAAAAAGGCGAGTTACCAAGCTTTCGATGGCTACAGCATTTTTCCAGGAATGCCAAAACTCAAGGATGGCTACAAGAACCTCAGCAGCACCACTTGACTGAATATAGAACAAAATAGAAAAAAAAATATTATAAAAATTAAGCATACCAACAAAATAATAATAATTAATAAACCTCCTTTTCTCCACACGAACCATGGAAATAGCTTCTTCTAGGGAAGAAAGTAATTCACTCAAGAGGTAACTGTAGACTCCCTCATTTTTTATCTCCTCTGACACAAAAGCAGTAAAGAAATTTTGTAGCGCAGAAGGAACTTGGTCTTCCAGCTGGTCTTGAAATGGTTGCATCAAATCTTCTTTGAGAATCTTAATGTTCAAGAGGGCCTGCAGTACCACATGCTTTTGTGAATTTTTCAAAGAGAGTAACAAAGTACAGAGGTATGCAGTGGATTAAATCAGAAGATGAGAGTCTAGGTATTAAATCTTGTTTTGGTTGGTAACTGCTTCACCTTCAGTGTCATGTCAAGAGCTGAATTGTATCTGGCTGCAGCTTCTCCAAGTGCTGATTCCAAATATTTTGACTGTGAATCTTCTCCAGGCAAGTTTCGAATACCTTGAAGATGGTGAATGAAACAAATAAAAATTATGCATATAACTCAATTAGTTCATCGGTTGGTATCATTTACACGTTTAACTCAAATAAGAATTAAGACTTATGCAAATAACTCAAATTTGGTCAACTCTAGTACCTTGCTCTTGATCGACAGTGTTGGATGAAATTTCCAATCGACACCCTTCACTTGCAAGTGTATTACCTGGTTCCATAGAATCTTCGTCCACTGTTAGTGATGGAGATGTACTCTCCGGTTCAAGGTTGACAGAAGGCTTACTAGACATGTAAGAACACGTTTTCCTCAGAGAAAATCCGAAAACAATTTATAACATGCAAAAAAGACTCTTGAGGTACTTACTCCTTAACAGTCTTATAAAGGGGACTAGACAAGCTCGTTGAAGTTCTCTGTTGCACCATGAAGACCATTCATTCTTACAAACGAATAACCAAAAATTCAGAAAAGAAAATTGAGAATTTATAAACTCAAAGACCTTTTTGCTATTCTTTTTCATCTTCTTTGACCGTGACTTCTCCTCTTCGAGTAAAAGTTCTGCTTCTGCAGCATCTGACTTGGCTTTGGATTCCATATTCACAATTTCATTCTAGATTAGAAAAGACATAATGACATATAAGAAACAATTCAAAGGCCAAATAAAGCGGAATACGAAATCTCTCTGTATATAGCCGAAGCTTCAAACTAACCAGTAAGAACGGTTTCAACAGTTGAACGATGTAAGTGCGGTTGTCAACAATAGAAAGCCTGGTGAGGTCGTTCAGCAAACTAATCCTTGAATTATCAACCAGCAGAATCCTTGAATCGATTAGGAGAACCTGTAAGTCATGTAGATACTTTAAGATAGCAATTCATGTCATTATGTTGCTAATGAAAAATTAAAAAACCATGAATGAACCTTGAAGGTGACCACTGATTTCAAAATTCTTAAGGACTTCACCACTATATCATCGCTGAGATTTTTATGCTCACGTATAATATTCATGCAACCTTCAAAATCAGGGGGATCAAGTGTCAGATCCGAAGCTCCTTGTAGAACATCTTGCACCGCACACAAAAAAAAATTTGTGGCGAGGGAATTTCTGGGGACACGCTCTTCGCATCTATTGCATAGAAGAGATGCATAGCTGTTCCACTCTTCTTCCTGAAGATTTCTTCTCCTTTCATTTTCTCCCTTACACAAATTCTCGGCGACAAGAAGAGCTTTACTATAATCTAAGACTTTCAGTTTCTTTGCATATTTGGTTTCCAAATTTCTACATGTGAACTGAACAGTTCTCAGAACAGCCACCCAAATATCAAGATTATGTTCCCTGATAGGTTTGGGAAAGGTCTTCTCTACTGAATTGTAGTCAGTTAACCATGATACGATATCATCTCCTGAGAATGTGCTTTGCCGTAGTGAACATTGGGATCGAAAACATTGATTGTCCCTTCATCATCATGTGGATCATTATTACTACTTTTCAGCAACCTTCTGTCTAAAAGCAGAAGTGAAAACTCCGGGTCAAAGTCGATACTTTCTTTAGCTCGAGTAGAACCCAAGATACGGTCCACTGCTCTGCAAACTACATTTGTACCATCATCCCTTTCACAGTTGATGCGTTTTAGAAAGTTTAGGATTTGACTGAGTTCATGACATTCCAGAAAACAAATACTCTGAGGTGTTTCCACTAGGTGAGAATCAACAAGAATCTGTTCGGAAACGTTAAGTTTTCCAAGATACCTAACTGGATAAAGCTTCATCCAGTCTCGAATGCTACATGAGAGAATTTTAAGGTCACAAAACATTGCAAGGAAAAATTTGATTTCCTTAAGTAACTTACTGCGCATTTCATCCGCAGCGAAAGGCCAATCTTTGGACCATCCATTCTTATATGAAAACGATTTCACCTCCCCAAACTGATTTTTGATCATTTCAACGGCAGCTACTGTATCCACAGGTTCCCAACTTCCAAACGATATCTTACGAGCCCATTCTTTGCCTATCCTCTTGACCATATCCATTTCCTTTGAAGGTGTAAAATCTGCAGCATGTTCTTGTTGAATATGTTTCTTACATTCTTCAGCAGTAGAAAACTTCTTCGAACATATCGTTTTGCACATCCAGAATGTCCATTTCCTTTCTTCCCTGGCAGAATCAAGAATTTTCTTTAAAGCATCTCGTCCCTTTCTGGAATGTACTCCCTCCACAAAACTAATAAGCTTTGCAATGCTTACTTTCATAAAGTCCCTCTTGACCTTAACATCCAAACCTAACCAAAACGACCTCAATCCTTTAAACTCATTCTTAACCAGCTCTGCACTTTTCTTTGACTCCAAAACTTCTGACTCACAGTTTTCTTGTAGTGAACCCACCAGTCTCTCAGTCTTTGAATCAGCGATATTTGACTCTGCATCTCTGACTAAACTCTCCATGTCTCCCTTCACATCTTCCTTTAGCCCTTGCAAAGTCTCTTGAGCATCAGACGATTCAGAGTCGTCTGGGTACGTAACAGATAAACACTGTTTTGCTACCTTGACACATTTCTTGTAATACGATACTGAGCCAAGCTCTTCACCCAAATAGTAGAGTCCATGTGCACAAGGTCGTGATAACAAGACGTTTTCCGAGAAACACCCTACAGAACCGAACATGTACACGAAATCGACGTACGGGTTCTTTATCGTTTCCGCTAGATCAATGAACATATTACCTTGTTCGAGATGAAGAAACCACGAGTTCTTGTCTTCCTTGTGAACTGCGATCATATCTTCGATGATCTCAAAGGCCTTGATGCGATCTCCATTAGCGAAGAGCTCTTTTGCATCTTTCCAGAGTTTTACTCTCTCGGCATCTTTCAGAAAAGTAGTAAGCTTCATGGTAGCAACGGTTTCTCAAGATTCTTGCGGCTTTCTTGCTTTCTCTCTCTCTCTCTCTCTCTCTGAATGTGTTAACGAACAGAGTCGTCGAGGCGGGAACATCAACGAATATAACAGCAAGGTACAACGTATCACGTGAGAGCCACGTGACAAGGGTTGTAACAAAAACAAACAGAGACCCAAAATTTTGAGCATTGGGAATTCTATCGAACAACTTGTGTGCATTTCGCGTTTGGGATTTTTCAGGGATACATTAACAACAGAGAACTCAGAAATTTGAGTGAATCTTCGAGTTTAGAACTGTAGTCATGTTTAGGATGAACCAAATTTGGAATTGTGGGATCTCTCTCGTTTTGAAGACGGTGGAGAGCAAGAGACTAGTCTTCTAATTCAAATATTTTTAGTACTTCATATTTTATGTAATTCTAGAGGCTAGAGCTTAGAGCTATCAAACATTAAATTATTTAGTTAAGAATTGAGTTATAAAGGTACTAATTATTGTCTTATTAATTTATAAGTTTTGATTAAAAATAAATATTATATTTTATTAAATATTATCGTATTATATACTTCAACTCGGATTGAAATATTATTGCATTCTCTCATTTATCAGAATAAGCAATCTTTCACTTTTTTTTTTTTTTTTTTTTGTAACAATGTGAAGATTTTATACCGTTTTTGAAATTTTTAACAGAAATTAGAGAAATAACAAGAAAGCAGAATAACCAAAATCTATAGAAACCACCAAAATTACAACACAAAGAGAAAACAAATAGGGAGAAAGCACAAGTGAAATTACAGAGTTTCTTTTGGGTCTGCAATCTTTCATATTTGCTTTTATCTATAATATTTGTGGTTTCTAAATTAATCTCAACTAGAGATTGACCCGTACGTACGAAGGGAGTTAATTTCAAAAACTAAGTTTGATAATCGTTCTATAATATATCACATATGTGTAGCATTATGTTTGTAACATATATTTTTGAATGCTATTAACATTCAAAATCCAAACTTATACCATTTGTTATTTTTAGATATAAAAATGATCGGATTTGTTTTTGTTATCAGTAAAGATAACTACACTAAAATATAGTAAGTGCAAGGTGGTATGTTTATTTCGAGAACAAAAACCCCATCATGTCCTATCATAATGGATATAAAACGATTAAACCCCGTTAGAGACATATACAAATATTTTAAGGGTGGAATTAATTTATGTTTCCTTTCATCATTTCCCATTTTTTCCTATACGCATTCTCAAATGCATGTCGCATGATGAAATGCATTCCAAATATGGGATATTTCCGATATTAGATGGAACGAAAACAAAAATTATTAAAGTCCGGTTTCGGAAAACACAATATAATATATATATATATTATATTTATTTACCATATGTCATAATAAAAATATTACAAAATTAATGACGTCCTCCTTCTTATTACTTTATATATGATTCATTAATATTGGATTACATTTCTTTTATTTTTAAACTATTACAAAATATTGTTTAATGTCTTTTACTATTTTTATTTTTTATCACTTTACGTTTGATAAATTGGAAGAAAAAATATGTTACATATAAGATTGTAATTGCTAATTTATTTTAGTTGTAACATGTTCTAGAGTTTTTTATTTAATGGATTCATATATTATGATGAATTTATAATGTTTTTATAGTTTATTTTGATAAATCAACTGAGTGTAATCTATATTTTTATTAAGGGTTTTATCATTGGATAGCACAATTTTGGTACAAATAAAGGAAATACCACAACGTCGAAATCTTTGGTAACTACCACTTTCCGTACGACAAGATGATAAAATTGCCTCAACAAATACACGTAATTTACAAAGCCGACAATAGGGTGGACTACGTAGGAGACAATTACAACAAGGAAATGATGGATTTGTAATATTAGGAAAACTCATGTTGGTTATTAGTGGTAGCCCTGAGACGGATCCGATATGCGGGGTTTTAGGTATCCGGATCCGTATCCGGATCCGGCGGATTTATATGTTTAATATCCGGCTCCGGCTCCGGTCACTTCGGATATCCGGATCTCGGATATCCGTCAAAAACTCCGGATACTCGCGGATATCCGCATCCGGCCAAATAATTTTTTTTCTCAGTTCTTTCATTTTTTTTTATGTTCTTTCATTTTTTTCGCAGATCTAAACTATTGAGACACCAAAAGTGGACCATGAGATCTGAACTACTATTAGATGGCAAGTTGAAGATCAACAAATATGAGAAACCACAAAAAGATGATTTTGGTGAAGGAGAAAGATGATTAGATGGTAGAGATGGTCATTTTCGTGGCAGAATAGAACGATCTCATGGAAAAGGAAAATGATTTTGTGCTTTGGGGGTGGAGATGGTAACTTCGGCTGTGGCTGGAGATGTGAAAGAGAGGGTTACGGCAAAATGAAAAGATGATGTGTGAGAAGAATAGAAATTAGGGTTATTACTTTATTAGATATATTAGGTTATTTGGAAAATTGTTAATGGGTTTATTTAGAAAGTAAACCCAAAAGAATATGCAGCCTTTAATAAAAGAAAAGAAATAAACATGTGGGCTTGGATTGGTGTTATATGGACCGGATCCGGATATCCGGCCCAAAAAATTTAGATATCCGGATCCGTATCCGTATCCGGCCGGATCTGTAATCTGACTATCCGGATCCGGATCCGTCCAGACCGGATATCCGGTTTTCGGATCGGATACCGGATTCGGATCCGGATATCCGGCGGATCCGGATTTTTGGTCCCAGACCTAGTTAGTGGGTTCTGGCAATATCATGTTTTTTTCACAAACCCCGATGTACGTTTGTAACGTCATTAGTTCCATGCTATTTCTCAGGAAAGCATGATTTCTTTTGTGAGGGATGCATATCAATGTTTTTAGTTCACCTCGACTATGCGTGATCCATCTACTAAAGGCGCCTCTGTAACGGGCAGTGTATCGACGACGGAGATATAGAAACGGCGCATTGCATCACATCATATTTTCTATAAGACACGTATGGAAGCAGAGTACACGTTCATTTGGAGGCTTTTTTCGTAGACATGTATCGTTGGTGGTGGAAGATTCAAATGAAGAAGTGCTGGTGGTTTCGGTGGAAGCAATGGTGGTGGAAGACTCAAAGTAGTGATGAGGGATTGCATGGTAACTCTTACCAAAAACTCGGTTTAAATAACAATCATTTTTAAAAAAAATCATATGGTTTTAAAAACATAGCTCGGTTTAACTAAAAACAACGTGAAAGATAAAAGGATAGCGTGTGTTACAACAGTTCATTAGCAGTATGATTTTGGTCAGAGATGATGCAGATACGGTGGTGAAGGAGAGAACAGTTCTTTTGGCCCAAATGTTTGGTTTACCAAGCTTCAAAACAATGTCGTTTGCTTGTGTATCTGGTGATGGTGAGGATTTAAAAAGAAAAGAAAATGAATGTAGATGGTAAAGAGCATAATTGTAATAATTGCCATGGAAGAGAGAGGACACAGGTTTACTGTTAACACCGTGTAAATATGTGGTCGTAAATTATCCCATCTCTTTAGTTATACAAAATCTGTAATTCAAAAATCTAATGATAGCTCCCTATAGTAAATGTCCCCTATAGGGTACTCACCTACCTACAGAAGGCCAACAAGGTAACATCACTCCCTCTCGACATCTACAGTAGTAAATGTGGTAGTTTCTTAGTTAAGTCTGATTTTTATGCTATCTACTGCATATTCCCTTTTATTAATCAGGATCCTCTCTTCTTACAGTGTCACCACATCACTTAGAATATACACTTTTTTGGTCCGAAGTTAGTAACAATCTTTTACTATTAGTAAATTAACTCTACCAACACTTACGACCTAACAAATATGTTTAACCAAACTAAGCCCAATAATGAAATCTCTTCGCCATGCCCAATAAATTTAACTCACCAAAACAAACCTAATAACAAAAGCGATACAATCCGATCCAACTCTCCGACCAAAACAATAACAGAAAAAGAAAAATATTTGTCGGCAATTTCTATAGCCTTCTTCGACCACATCATCATCATCAACTCCAATAGAACCATCAAACGACATCTAAGTTCTGAAGTTTATCAAGAATTTACCGAATCCAGTCAGTACAACACTTTCTGTGTTATTCTATTCTCGGGTCAGTTATTTACATTTTTTTTTTACCTTTTTATTTGATCAGGTTTCGGGATTCTTTTCAGGTGTATATACTTCTTCTATATATAGATTTTTAGGTTCTTTCAAAGAATCAATGGATTCACAGTAAGGCTCACGGTCCACACCCAAAGCAAGGCTCACCATTGTTGATCAAAGTTCTTACAATTTCCATATTCTCTGGTTTCTCTGTAAGATGTAAATTAGATTACGGATATAGGTTTGTTAAATTTTTGGATCCAAGTGGGTTCTTAAATATTTAGTAATCTGTAAAGTATTCTCAAAACTATAACTATGATTACCTGATAGAAACCTAATTTGTGACTTCGACATCTTAACTATATTTCTAACACCCCAGTTTCATAATTGGGCCAGTTTTGTTATTAAGTTGCAGTCCATTATGACCCAAACAAATAGAAGTGACAAATGGACAAAAGGGTTTCGTTTTTGTTGGTGAATTTTCGTGTAAACATATATCGCCGCTTTAATGTTTACGACAAAGGAGAGAATTTGTAAGCCCTAGTCATACGCCTCTCTCTACGTCGGAACTCACCGTCATCATTATCGCGGTCAAGTTATTGTCACAACTGTGTTGTTCCTCCGTCGCGGTGTTGTAGTTATCGTCTCATGTCGGAGCCATCGTCGAGTCCACCATCGTTGTTGATGAGCTAACCACTTTGATCTCCTCCGTTGTTGCCATGGTTTCCTCTCCGCCTCTGTAAGATGGATGCCGTTAACCACTGTTGGTCATTCACCACCGTAAGATATTTCTACACATCACCGGTTGATAGCCGCTGTCACTGGAGCAGTCGTAGTCCATTGGCGATGCCGTCAAGGGTAAGGAAACCCTAGATTTATTTTGTAACTTGCACAATAAGTTTCTGATTTTGTGTTGATGGATTTGTTGATCCATGAGGACTAAACACCACCGTGATCTTGAATCGTCACGTCAAACCGTCGAGGAGATTGCTGAGAGTAAATGCCGAGAAAGGTAAACGGTGAAGCTTCACTCTTGTCGATGTGTTGTTTATCTATTAAACCGATGGATTAAACCGAAACTTGATTATCGAACGTACGTGCATGAGTTGTGAGTTGATTTGTGGTGTCGTGCATGGTTACGTGTGTTGGTTCGATGATGGTGGTTAATTTAATATTGTAGTTGTAATCGGTTAGTGTGGATGGTTTAGGAAGTGATATTAATCTGGGAGCATGCGACCGTGAAATGGAATTTTGGTTTATTAAATTATTTATTTTGGTCTAATTAATTGGAAAATATTAAATGGAGACTTTGAGTTGGTTTAATAGATTATTGTCATCTAAAACCTGCAGATGAGGATTGTTGCTAAAGCAGGATTAAATCTAATGGCTAAGGTGAGGGTGGTATTTGCGGATAACAGTAATCTCTTTCCTTATGTACTCTTCGATAATTGCTGAGTATAGACTCAAGAATTGTTGTTGATTGAAAGTGTTTGTGTGGAATTGCGTGCATGGTAAAATAGGTTGTTAGTAACATGATATATGTGAAGCACATTAGCTACATGATATGATGTTATGAATTAACTTATATATTATATTATATATATAATTATGAACATACATGAGAATGAGAAAGAAAAAGATACTTGAGGATGTTAGACAGTAATGGAACGACGGATTCATTGTAGGTCATAAACCGCTGACGAGCAGGAGAAGAATCGAGCTATTGGCCGTGGTCTTCTAAGAAAGGGGATTTGCGAGCCAGAAAAAGTGATAATGGCCAAACCTATAAGTAAAGTAAAACTTATTAAGTAATGTAGAGAAACAGAAATGTTTGCATGTGGTAGTTGTCACAGAAGTGCATAAAATAAGATGAGAGTTATTAAGGAAAAATAAGCTGTTTGTTTGTTTGTTTGTTTGCTTGATAGAAATTCTGAATCTATGCTAAGTAATGGTTGTTGATTATATTTGGAACGTGATTATTGTATGTCCAGTGGGCAGAGTTTGATCTCCTCACTAAGTAAACATGTTTACTCACCCCCTTCTTTCCCTTTTCCCCAGGTTAGTAAGTCTCAAGAATTGCATCTTGAAGTTTGTTCGTTGGTGAATTTTAAAGAAAGAAACGTTTTTGGCCAGACCAGATGGATTATATGTTGTTCCGTCTTTTGCAATGGTACGGGTGTTACAATATTACTTACGCATACTATCATTATCACCAACTTCTTTTCTACAATTATCGAATCCACAAAACTTAAGAATCATATGCTTTACTTCATATAGTTATCATGTCCACTTTAGATGTCATCCTTTTCAACATAGAGAATTGATTGAAAAATACTTCCAAATATGATCTTGATAGCATATGTCATTGCACTCCATATCTTAACGCTGTAAAGACTTGCAAACCAGAAACATAATAGACATGAGTGATACCATCATGAAGGCCATCTCTACTATTAAGGTGATTTTATGAAATACAATATATATGAAGTTTGATATGTTTGGTTGTGTATGATGTCTAGTTTGGTATTTATAGAAAAAAATAGAGGTGATTTGGTGTAGAAATCACACAATCTTCTTGTGTGTTATCGTAATCAATTTAAGATTTTGTTAGTTTTGAAAATGATTTTGATTGTAGATGTTATTATAGAGGATGTTTAGGGATTTGATTGTATAGTTTTGAAAATAATTTTGATTTTAGATGTTATTATAGAGGATGTTTAGGGTTTTTTTTTGATTGTTTAGTTTTGGAAATGATTAAGTTACGGATTTTTAAGATAATTATGATTGTATTTCAATCATGGTTAGTTGCTGTAAACGGAATTTCTCGAATATTCAGAAAACTGTTGTTTCCTAATTTCCGGTAATACAATATTTATTATGATAAATAAACATATTTATTTGTCTAGTTATTTATTGAATTTGCTCACAGGTATATGTAGAAGAACTTGTTTGGAAACGACTGTATCTTAAACATGACCCGAATAAGGTTATACCGGACAATTCAGGTCCGCGTCTTTTTGTTATCTATTTTTACCAAATTGTCCTCAATTTTTTATTTCCTTCTTCTTTGTCTTTTAATCGTAGGGTATTTCATGTTATACAGAATTTTTTTTTATGCCTAAGTGTGCTTCTCAATTAATAGTATAATACAACTATTTCTCACAACTAAACCACTTACATTGCCCATGACTTTTTTTAAGACAATATTTAATAAAAAGACGAGATGATTGAGATATATATTTGCTAGAGGTATATATTGATTGTATATCTTTCGTTTTATGTATGTACGTATGTTGTGAATCACTCGGGCATATGGGATCATAGTCTGCCTACAAGGAGAGTGTTATACTACAAGAGACATCTTGTATGTATAACTTTCTTTATATGTGGAGTTCACCATCACTATATAATATATGGAGATATCCCATCATAATTATTAAGTTCATAATTTACTAAACGTTCATATACATATTGTTGTATAACTTTCACGTTCATATACATATCGTATAACTTTACTATACGTTCATTTAGTAAATCTTCGATTTTATCCTCTTATATATGAACGTTTTGTACATTAATTGTAATTAATTTAAAATTTGGATAACGAGAAATAAAGGCTCATATGTTTCTCTATTATATCACCTTTAATTTGTATACTAGTATATTTTGCTCCCAAAGTTATTTAACTTTTAATACTTTCTTACATTGTCAAATATTGCAACTCAAAAACAAAATACTTAAAGAAATTCAAAGACGAAAAGTTATAACTAAAAAATACACACAAAAGCATACAGAAATAAAAAACTTTTGTTTATTAGTATCCCGTACCATGTTCATATCTTTTAGTATTGTCCTTCCGTTTCACCACCA
>CP094634.1:16454622-16614418 GCA_023657505.1 Camelina hispida | reverse complement strand
AGGACGAGGTAGGAACAATTACCGAACAGAGACAAAGACTGCAGATTGTGTGTTACTGATGTGTGACAAACAGGGTCACTACGCATCAAACTGTCCGACAGACTGCTCAAGCTTCAAGAGGTTCAGGACTCAAGTGAGATAGATAACCAGGAGTCTGAGGACTTGTTGATGCATGAAGTTGTATTCCTTAATGAAAAGAAGGTTAACCCACAAAACTTTGAGACAAAGACTGATGGAAACAATGTTTAGCCTGATAATGGAGCCAGTAACCATATGACTGGTAACCGGAGCTATTTTAGCAATCTTGATGAGACCATAACAGGTAAAAGTTAGATTCGGTGATGACTCAAGGGTGGATATCAAAGGGAGGTTCCATTCTCTTGTCACCAAGTCGGGTGATAGAAAAATATTAGCTCAAGTCTACTGGATTCCAGAACTCATAAGTAATATCATCAGTCTTGGACAAGCCACAGAGACAGGTTGTGAAGTTAGAATGAAGGAAAATTTCTTAACATTACATGATCGCGATGGAAAGCTCTTGGTAAAGGCAAGCAGGTCACGAAATCGACTCTACAAGGTGTGAATGGAAGCTGAAGCTAGTCTACTGCAGGTTACAGAAACTTATGATACAGCTGCGAGGTGGCATGAAAGACTAGGTCATGTCAATGCTAAAGTAATAGTATTAATGATCAGAAAAGAGTTAGCTATTGGAATCCGAAGATAAGAGTTGTTAAGGAGACTTGGTGCGTCTTGTTTACTTGGAAAAACGAGGAAGTCATTCCCAAAGGCAACAGGTTTTAGAGCTGAACGACCACTAAAGATGATCCATGGATCTTTGCGGTCCTATCACACTGCGCGACTGCAGCACAAAATAAGTACATATTTGTGCTCATTGATGATTATTCTCGATACATGTGGTCTCTTGTTGTCAAGGAGAAGAGCGATGCGTTCAGAGCATTCACAAAATTTAAAGCCCTCATTGAGCAAGAGTTAGGAACAACAATCAAGGTCTTTCGCACGGATAGGGGGGTGAATTCGTGTCCTCTGAATTCTCGAGTTTCTGTGAAGAGTCTGGAATTCAAAGACACTTAACTGCCCTACTCACCACAACAGAATGGAGTGGTAGAGAGAAGAAACAGAACATTACTTGAAATGACCAGGAGTATTTTAAAACACATGAGCGCTCCTAATTATCTATGGGGAGAGGCAGTAAGGCAATCCACCTACTTGATAAATAGAGTTGCAACAAGGTCTTTAGTTCAGAAAACTCCGTATGAGATGTTAAAAGGGAAGAAGCCGAACCTAGAGCACTTGCGAGTTTTTGGTTGTGTTGGTTATGCAAGAATGGAGTCGCAGCACTTAAAGAAATTGGATGACAGAACTCGAGCTTTAGTGCACCTCGGAACTGAGCCAGGAAGTAAAGCATATCGTCTGTTCAATCCATCCACTCGACGAGTGACAGTTAGTAGAGACGTCATCTTCGATGAAATTAAGAAGTGGAACTGGAGTGATTCGCTTGATGAGACAGAAGCTCCGGGGTCGTTCACTTTGAGTTTTGGTGATTTCGGTAACAGCGGTCTGAGAGAGCATATCGAGGAGTGTGGAGATGTTAATAACTCCGAGAATGAAGTTGAGGTGCAAGAAGAAACGCAAGAACAAGAAATAGAAGAAGTTCTACCTGTTTTTGCGAAGGTCTACTCGACCTAGTGTGAAGCCTAGTCTTCTAGATGATTACGTACTAGTTAGATAGAGGCAGAGCAGCTTTTATTATCTTTGGATGACGAACCTAGAACGTATGAGGAAGCTAAGGAACTGGGAGTGGAGAGAAGCCTACAATGAGGAGCTAAGTTCGATAGAGAAAACAGAACATGGAACTTAGTGGAATTACCAGCTGGTATCAAGCCGATTGGCTTGAAATGGGTTTTCAAAGTTAAACGCAATTCAGATGGAAGCATTAATAAGCATAAGGCGAGGTTAGTCACCAAAGCATATGTTCAGAAACATGGAGTTGATTTTGATGAAGTGTTCGCTCCGGTGGCCCGACTCGAGACAATCCGGTTCATCATTGCATTGGCTGCTTCCAGAGGATGGGAGATACATCATTTGATGTAAAACAGCCTTCTTACACGGCGATCTCAGAGAGGAGGTATTCGTTTCACAGCCTGAAGGTTATAAGAAGAAAGGTAGCGAGGGTCTGGGGTACAAGTTGAACAAAGCTCTCTATGGCTTGCGTCAAGCTCCGCGAGCTTGGAATCACAAGCTTAATCAGATTTGATGGAGTTGAGTTTCATCTGTTGTGCTAAGAGGCCTGCTCTATACCGTAGACAAGATAAAGAAGGCTTGTTGGTGGTCGCTGTCTATGTAGACGATCTTCTTGTTACAGGTAGTAACATGAAACTGATTCTTGAGTTTAAACAAGTATGTTGGCCAGGTTTGAAATGATGACCTGGGAAGATTGACATACTATTCTTGGTATTGAGGTGTTGCAAGAAAATGGTGGGATTACTTTGAAACAGGGGAGGTATGCTTCAAAGATTCTTGAGGATGCTGGTATGAAATGAGAGTAACGCAGTTCAAACTCCGATGATTCTGGTACTAACTCTCTAAGGCTCTGGCAAAACAGTCTATCAGTGAACATGACTATAGGAGAAGCATTGGTTGTCTCCAGTATTTGATTCACACTCGACCTGACCTCTCATTTGCTGTGTGGGATGTTGAGTCGCTATATGCATAGCCCTAAGAAGAGTCACGGGTGCAGCACTGAAGCATGTGTTGAGATATTTACAAGGGACTAAAGAGTTTGGCCTTACGTTCAAGCGAGGAAACAACACAGGGTTGATAGGATATTGTGATAGCAGTCACAATGTAGATGAAGATGATGGTAAGAGTACCAGCGGTTATATCTTTTATCTTAACGGGTGTCCGGTTTCTTGGTTCTCAGAAACAGGAAACAGGTGGCATTATCCTCCTGTGAAGCAGAGTTCATGTCTGCTACAGAAGCTGCAAAGCAGGCAATATGGTTGCAGGATTATTCTCTGAAGTTACGGGAGAAGCTCTTAGGAAGGTGATGATTCGCATTGATAACAAGTCGGCTATGCACTCACCAGAAATCCTGTCTTCCACGGCCGTAGCAAGCATATACACAGGAAATATCATTTTATCGTGAATGTGTCGAGAACGAACAAGTGGAGGTTGATCATGTTCCTGGTGTTGAACAGAAGGCAGATATCTTAACCAAGCCGCTTGGGAGGATTAAGTTCAGAGAAATGAGAGAGTCCATTGGTGTTCATGATGTGTCCAACAAGAACTTCAAGCTTAAGGGGATGATTGTTGAGTATAAGCTTGAACTAGCTTGAGGTTTAAGTTATCCTAATTCCACCGAGTAATGGTTTCCTAAGAGGATTAGGATTAGAACAATTAAGGAGTTATCTTATTGTTTAGTTAAATAAGAAATATTAAAAGTCTCTCTATATATAAGGATGTGTTGGGATGTAACACAACTTGTGAGATTAGAGAGATTGAGATTGCATTAGTTTTGAGAAGTTTCTAAAGAAATATACGAGAGTTATTCGTTAAAGAGTTTGTCTTTGATTCAATATTAAATTTGGGCTTATCTTGGGCTTCTAACTAAAAATCAATTGTCAATTAGTAGATTGATACTAACCCTTTATATATTAATGATAATCCTTTCAAACTTCAGAAGTGGGACTTGGTTTGTGGGATGTGGGATTATCATTAATATATAAAGGGTTAGGGTCAATCTACTAATTGCCAATTGATTTTTAGTTAGAAGCCCAAAATAAGTCCAAATTTAACAACATATATTCTTCATAATTTGCGCAAGTTGTAAGTAAAAAATTATTGCTTGAAAAAGTCCCCAAATGCGCACGTAGATTTTATATCATTTACTCTTTCTTTCTTTCTTTGGCAGCGTTGACATTTCTGGATATTGATTGGGCATTCGCTCACCCAACGCCCATAAGAGGTATTTGCTCTTCCACTGAGCATGAACCGTTTTTTATCTCCCAAAAAAACAAAAATGTGGAAGAACATGAAAAGTATTCTTTTGACATTGGCTATGATTGAGATCTTCTCCATTATACACCTTGTTCAACCACAGAATCAAGACGGTAATCTGAGTTTTCATAGTTATCTACATAATTTTATGTATTTTATTTATTTTGTCCAGCTTTTTCTTTTATGTTTGACCAGGATTCATCAGTTTGGATTGTGGCATGCCCATTGATGAATCTCCTTATACCGATCCGGATAGTGGATTAGTATTCACATCGGATTCGGTCGTTATCCAGACGGGAGAGAGTGGCAGAGTCGAAAAAGCTTTCGACAACATACACATAAAACCATATCTGGTTATGAGATACTTTCCAGAAGGACTACGAAACTGTTACACCCTGAATGTCACGCGCAACACAACTTATCACATTGGAGCCATGTTCTTATATGGGAATTACGATGGTCTTAATACTTACCCAAACTTTGATCTCTATCTTGGTCCTAATAAGTGGGAGACAATAGATTTGGAAAGATATAAAAACGGTACATGGGTTGGTATGATCCACACTCCACGATCAAGCTCTTTGGAAATGTGTCTTGTCAAGACTGGAACAACATTTCCATTGATATCAACCATTGAAATACGCCCTTTTGGAAACAATACATATGGCCCTCGTCCTGGTTCGCTGAGCACTTTACGGTACTTTTTCAACGATACATCTAGCAATATCAGGTACGTTCGTAACTCTGTTTTGAAGCATTTCCATTGGAGATGCACTGAATAATTTTTCGTAACTTTTTTGCTTGACTTTTACATTTTTTTTTTTTTGGTTGATACCCTCAAAGGTAAGGTAAATCTAATCATAATCTCCGTAGGTAGTTTAGTCTATTCCCTTTGAGAATATTCCTTCTCTTGAGGGAGAGATGGAATTAGAGGCATAAGACCATCACCATTGGTTATTTTTAGTTGAGTGTATTTTTTTAATTAACTTTAATGTTATTTAATGAATACTGTTTTCAGAATGTGTAAAAAGGAACAAAAATGTTTCCAAATAGACATTTAAGACATTCTAAAGAAAATAACCATTTAATATTATTAAAAAATTATAAAAAATTTATAGACTTAAGTCCAAACGTCGTCTCAAGAGCCACCCAAACTCACGACGTTAATGCTTTTGCCTGAGATATTTACCAGTTGAGGTATTGGTTCTTGATCAAATAGATTTTCTTATCAAGTACTCAAAAATTTTATTCTTAGAAGCACATTAACTTTTCAGTTTTTGCACAACATAAGTTATTTTATTCTTAAAAACACAAAAACTGAAAATACTACAACCATAAATAAAAGTTTTATCAAATTAAGTTAATGTTAAATAACTTATGTTGTTCTTTTTTAACTTCATTATTTATTTTTATTAGTTAATATCCATGCTAAATGAATTGCATCTTTTAGTACATGTCAAAATTTAATTAAGAACACATGTAAAATTAGCATATATATATATATATATATATATTTTTATATATTTGTCTTTATTAGTTTTCCTTATTAGTCTATCTTTTTTAACTACAGACATATAATTTATATGTTAATATCCTTTATTTTCTTAATTAGTTTTCATACTATGTTGAAGAAAAAACTCATTTTTGACATGTGACACTAAACAATATACTTGACACATATCATGATTCTGTTAATGGTTAACTTTGAAAACAAAAATTTCTATCTATGGGTTGTGTAAACCATATACCATTCCTTCTTGAAGAGCTTGAAATAAAGGTGGTTATAAAATGCAAAGAAGAGTTGGACAAAATATATTCTTATTTTGTAATGATTGATCGCCCTATTATTTGTATGTGATTGTGTACAATATATATACTAGATTTGACTCGCGTTACACCGTGGGACAAATTATTTGATAAAATAAATAAATTAGAAGTATTATATCTTTGTTAATTTTGTTTGCTTTGTTCACTGTTTAAAATTTTATTATTTGTATTTTGATTGTTAATGTATGATTTAATCCACAATATACTGCAGGACAATTAATATGTCTATTACTCTAATATTAATATTGTTAACAAAATAATGAAATGGTTTCTTATCCTTGTAGTACATAATTAATAATATCTTAAATTTATATTAATATTAACCCAAACATGTTCTACCATATAACATCGTTTTATGATATTTTACCTCGTGGTACACCGCAGGACAAGTTTTGTAAATATTTAAATATATTTTAAATATTTTAAACGTTTTATAAAGTTTGTTTTTTAAAAAAAAAATAGAGATATTTATAATATTTAAACTTTGTAAGAAATTTAAATATTTATAATATGTGAAACTTCATAAAAGTTAAATATTATAAATATCTCGTTTTATAAAGTTTAATTTTTGAAAAATTAAAATATTTATAATATTTAAACTTTTATAAAGTACAAGTATTTATAAATTTTTGAAATTTTTTAAAAGTTAAAATTCTCTAAAATAAAAAACTGGAATTAACTGAAATGTTTTTAAATTAGATCAAGTTTCCACCTCATTTTTATTCAGAGTCAATTTGGTATCTCTTTTATAGTATGATTCTGAATCTTTGTCATGTGTGCTTTTAGGTGATGTAGGACATTCTATATATATATATATATATATATATATATTATTTTATTCATTAGTTGAGTAATATATGTCCGTTTAGAAATTTTGAATTACATCATATGAAGAAAAAATTACTAATATTATTAACGAATAGATTATATAATAATTCAAAATAATTTAAATATAAAATTAAACAAAAGTCTAAAGGTAATCACATATATATGTTTTAATTAGGTTGAGAGATTTCGTTATCTTTTAAATCTTACCTATAATTAATTTTAGAATTTTGGTAACTAAATTTTCTAGGGATTAACATTGCAAATAAAAATTTAAATAAAAAAAACTATAAAGATAGAACACACCAAATGTACTTTAAAAATGTAAATATAGATTAGGCTTATATATCCTAGCAAAGGCTAAGTGTTATAAACACAATTATTGGAATCTTTTAGAAAAGTAGCTTTTTTTTTTTCCACAAAGATTAACTTTATTAATTTAACAATTGTCTTTACATAGAGCTTGTAAGAGCCAAACCGGTTTTACTACAGAATTAACGTAAAAATTATTGTCAATACAACCATTCTTAGCCAATACATGAGCCACATTATTACATTCTCTCTTGACAAAGCTAAAAGAAATATTGTTCAAACGTGATGCCCACAAGTCAATATCTTTCAATAAATTTCGTAAAAGTAGAAAAGTAGCTAAGAAAAATATGTTGTACTTAAGATAAAACTATGACTAAAATGCTCTTCTGATATCGGAGTGAGAGTGTCTAAATGGTAGCTAAGAAAAATATGTTGTACTCTCTCAGATAGTAGTGTAGAGTGTGGTTTAGCATCATCTGGTTAACGTAATTCAAACCAAAACTAATCCATTTAGAACTTTAGTCCAGGCCCAATAAAGAATCTAGTGATCAGTTTAAGGCTAAACATTTCGGCACTTGTCGTCTTGTCGAGGGCAAGCCGACCTAATAAAAGAGAATAATGCAAACAAATCTTATCGAGCAATCGAGATCTCGAAAATATAAAGGGGAATTCGGGCACCCAGAGAAAGGAGGAAAAATCATACTCAATAACCCTAAGCTTAAGTTTTCTCTAAGAAATACCCTAACTTGTTCATCAAACGAGTTAGACATTTCTCGTAATTTTTAAGCTGTTCTTGGTCAATAAACAATCCACTTCTTCATTCTAAACCCTCTTTTAAGTTTCCGGTTAAACTTAGTTTTGTGAGTTTTGCTCGCACATCTATTCACCCATATAACATACTATTCATATTTCAAATGTGCTCTTTATAATATATCAAGCTAATTTAGTAGATATTGTTTTTTATTTTGCATCTTTTTGGATCGATAAGATTCGATCCATAGTTAATCCTATTACGCAGACGACTTAAATACGCGACAGAGTATTGTAAGTGGCTAGGTGGTCTTGCTGTCACGATCCGGAGTATAATGTTGTGTCTTCAAACATAAATTTAGTAATAGCATGTATAAATAAAATGATATGATATCCCACTTCCAATCTTATTAAATTTATCCATAACAATAATATCATGGCACAACAACGCAACCATCTGAATCAATAAAAGAAATGAATGTACTTTTACATCTACTAGCTAACAACCCGCACATAGTGTGGTATAAAATAATTATTTAATATTTTTACTGTAATTTTTATTACAAAATCTGTTATATTTATGGGTAATTGAAATATTTAGAATTCGATTGTGTAGTATATATCTATAAAAATGTATATTATTTAAAATTTAACCCGTGAGAGTTATTATAATATCAACCTTATATTATTATATCATATGAACAAATAGTTCTTATATTTCATTTTAAATATTTTATGAAAATATAATTAAGTTATAAATATAATATAAAATTTTAATTTTGAGTGTTAATTGTATTTTTAGAAAAATACAATGGTAAATAAATGTAAATATTTTTAAAAGCTGATGACAAATAAAGGAAAGAGTGTCCTGAGCTCTGTAATGCTGACACCTAAGCTTTTTGCCAAAATGTTCCTCTATTAATATATAGGGGATACTAGTATAATTGCAGCACTTTTTGCTCAAAAATATATTTTGGAAACATTTACTATTGAATATCATCTATATATATACATTTTTCAATTACATTTAGCAAATAAATCATGAACTTGCCACCTATTTACAAAACTGCCACTTGTATATAAATTTAATTTATAAAATTTAAACGAAAATATTAAAATGACTAACCGATTTTCCAAAATCGGAACTGATATTAAATAAATTAATTACTGTTACAAATCTAATATTAAACACAATTTTCTATAAAAATCGGATCCTAATTTAATTAAGTTGTTGTTTTGGAAACATAATTATTATACTTTCAAAAAAAAATTCACTGTAATAATTAACTTATACATAACTATAGTAAGAGACTAAATAGTTTTGGAAACATAATAATTAACTTAGTTATTTTCAATTAACATATAACATTCAATTAATTTTTCTAAAATTCTTAATTCTGATTTTTTAAAATACGAAAATAATAAAAAGTTACATTCTCTATTATTAATATGAAATAGTTAAATTCACACAAAAAATAATTGCATGTTTTGATAAGGATGACTTTCACTGATAAATACCAAAGCTGTTATTATAATTAGCTATTTTGGATTAAAATTGTTTTCTAGATTTGTTAATATCATAATTTAACATTTTAAATTACAACATTAGCTATATTGGATTAATATTATTTTATAAATTCGTTAAGATCATAATTTAAAAAGTTAAATTACAACAACCAAGATTTGGCATTTTAAGTTATCTTTGATGAGGTTTTCTATTTGTGGGTCAATTATATTTTAGAAGATATTCTATAGAATAATTATTAATTTGTAAAATATAAATTAATTGTTTACACAAATGTTTCTTAAATTTTTAGAAAATATTAGTTTTTATTTTTTAGTTAAAACCTAACAACATACTGTAAACATCTCCTCCCCTATCTATATATACATTTTTGAGATATTTATGAAATAAATCCTGAAGTTCATACTTATTTACAAGCATTTCATTGGCATTAATCATTATTTTTTTTCATTTAATTAATTAATCAAGATTTCCCATCCTAAATAAATTTTCAAAGCAATTGGAACCATTCTCTTTAACATTAAATATTAAGTTTATAATTAATTTAATTAATATTAAAATTTTCAATTTTACAAAACAATATTTTCTCTATACACAAATTTCATAAACAATCAGCCTAACCAATAAACTAATTGATTTTTGATCTTAATGGAGGATCTGTGGCCGAGATTTTTGATCTCAATGCATTGATCTCAACGTATTTAAAACTAATTTTTACTTTCACGGATTTCATATGATGAATTTTTGCGGAATATAAATCTTTGAACATGTTGCCTGACCCACCTAGCATGACGGGTTTAGACTATAGAACCAACACTAAAATTATTAGTTTATCACATATATACTATAGATTTGTAATCATAGTATAGAAAATTAACTTATAAATTATTTAGTATATGAACTACAAAATATTACACATACTATAACACATTCTTAATATTCGAAAAAAATACACATAAAAATAGGAAATAACATACCATATAGGCATATACCTCTGTTTAATTCTAGAGAACAAAACAAATCTAGAATTTTATATTCTATCTAATAACAAATTTAATGTAATTAAGTTATAAACTTTATAAAAGTGTAAGAAGAAGAAAAAGAATTCTAAACAAAATTATAAATTAATTAGACAAAAGTTAATTAATTGAGAATTTGAAAACTAAATAAATTAAAAATTATTATTTAAAATACAATAATTTATATTTAGCCATGCGGTGTACCGCGGGTGAAATCCTAGTTAAATACTTATATTCATATCCAAACAAGTTTAGTTAACTATCTCTACTATTCTTATAACCAAACATAATTAAAATATTTTAAATATTCATATATATAATGTTTTATAATTAATATAGATATTTAGAAGATTTCTTCCAGATTAAAAAAATTATTCTCCGATCATCTCTTTTTGATTTTAAATTTAAATGTAGTGAATCATCATATAATATATAAAGTTAATAAAAATGAATTTTTTCTGCATATGTTGTGATTTGATTTTTTTTTAAACGAACATATATAACTCAATGAATATAAAAAATGTGTGTATAACATACATATATAGTAAATTATAAATTATTAAGAAGTTTATAATTTACAACTGAAATATCTAAACTTAATAAAAATTTTAAAATTATGAATATTTAAACATTAAATTTTCAAAATAACACAAATGATTTATATTACATGACAGGTCATATGACATGACAGAATTGAATTGATAATACTAAAATCACTAATATGATACTTCAATACGGGTTAAATCTCCATTTTACTATTTTAACAAAACCAGTATTTAATTAGGATTTCACCCGCGTACACCGCAGGGCTAAATATTTAACTATGGAGATTTAAGTAATGAAATCCTGGTTTAATTAATGTTTGGTTATAAGAATAGTAGAGATATTCTTATATTAACTACTTATATTAATTTTAATTAATATAGTTAAATAATGTTTGGTTATAACATAATTAAAATATAACCAAACAATGTTAATTATGGAGATTTAACTATGAAATCCTGGTTTAATTAATGTTTTCTTATTAATATAGATACATAACTCAGTTTCTGGTTTATTGCAAAATTCTTAAATATGGCTAATACAAGATTATTGCAGGTAGAAACTAGAAACGGAGTTATGTTTCGAGTTTATTAAACATAACTGCAAGGCAAAGAGAATTTGGTCTAATACAAAATTCTTACATATGGCAGGTATCCTCATGATATCCGTGATCGAATTTGGTCTCCTTACTATCATGAATTTAAGAGCCTCATCCTTGAACCCCGGTAAATAAGGCCTAAGCAAATAAGATCAGAGCACTTTGTTGTGTTAGCGTGCAATAGGGGTAACTTCGGTTCCGAAATTTAAAGTCAACTCTGAGTTCTTTGAGTCACCATCATCTTGATGAATCTGTCCTGTTCTTGACTTCTCAGAGATCAAACATTCTTTAAGTATGTTTACAACTTTGGACATGGTTGGTCTATCTGATGAAGAGTTACTCACGCAAGACATTGCTAGTTCAAGTATCCTCCATACTGTGTTTGAGTCGTAATCTCCAGCAAGGTTTGGGTCGACGATTTTTTCGATGTCTCCTCTGCTTATAAGAATCTTTACCCATTCTGCTATATGAGCTTTTTCTCTTGTTAGCTCAATTACGGCTCGGTTTGTGATGATTTCTAGTAGTACTATGCCGAAACTGTAGACATCACTCTTCTCGTTTAACCAATTTGTTAGGTAATATCTGCAAAAAAATTTAAGTTTAATGGAACTTTTAATGACAAAGATTAAAGTTGAAGTAACACTATATATAGTTGTCTATGTACTAGAGAACTCACTCTGGATCAAGATATCCGGGTGTACCCGCAACAACTGTTGCCACTTGAGTCTCGGCTCCTACTGCAAATGATCTTGAAAGTCCAAAATCCGCGAGTTTGGCCTCAAAACGATCGTCTAATAGTATATTCGTACTTTTGACATCTCTATGAACCATTGGCGGCTCACACCCAACATGCAAGTACTCTAAACCTATGGACAAAAAGTCATATCTATGTGAGTGATTATTGTATGGTAGGCCAAAATGGAATAGGAAAGTATAAGTTTCATAATGTCTTTACAATATTATGAAGTTAGCAAGAACTAACCTTGAGCCGCCTCAATTGCAATTTTTAGTCTACTAGCCCATTTCAAAGTAGGTCCAGAAGATTCTCCTGTAAATGAAAATGCTAAATCCTTTCAAGTTAAAGACAGAAAAATTCTTTGATTCAAAGATTTAAAAAAATACAGACATGTGTTGTATTAATTGTGTACCTGATAAATGTTGTTTAAGGTCTCCATTAGCCATGTACTCATAGATAAGTGCTAAATGTCCTCCTTCATCACAGTAGCCAACAAGGCTTACCAAGTTTATGTGATGAACTCTTAGAAGAAGCTCCACCTTTTTTTGGTTAATTTCATATAAATGAATCTCTCAATAAGACATTATTGAAACCCGATTTTACAATATTCAAACAAGTGTAAGAATGTAACATGCATACAGCATACCTCTGCCTTAAATTCTTTATAACCTTGAACTGATGATTCGGAGAGAACTTTAACAGCTACTGGTTCAGTATCACTCAAAGAACCGTGGTAGACAACGCCAAAACCTCCTTCCCCAAGAACTCTTTTGAAGTTTTCTGTAAGCTCCACCACTTCCGAGTAAGTGAACCTTTTCTTTTTCGCAAAGATTGATGACTTTCTTGGTAACTCTCTTGTAGCAGCTGTTAGAGAAGAATCGTAAGCAATGCCATTAGTAATACACCATGAAACTTAATAGAGTATACATTAAGCCTTTGTGTGCTTTTTGATTGGTGATTCTATCAAACTTTATACCTTTTGATAATTGCTTTTTCTTTCTCAAAATAAAAATGAGAGCCAATAAGGCGATAAGAGCCGCCACTGAAGCAACTGATGCCAAAACCGGCACTAGGATTTTCTTGTTCTTGCATGAGTCGGAGAGACATAGATTTGGGTTTCCTTGAACACTAAAGAACAAGAATGGTACTGAACACGCAAAATCATCAGGAACCAAAAAAACGGTTAAGGAGAAACTTACACCAATTTTAGCCCTTTCTTTTCTCTATCGCGAAGGGCTTGAGGAATGGAACCGGTTAGGCTGTTCCAACCCAAGTTTCTGTCAAAACAGAGAAGAACGTTATTATACGTTATTATATACACATCATTCATATATTTGATGAAATTACATATGATCATTGATTGTTCACCAAGAAATAAACTCACATGATCAACAATGATTCCATATTGGCTAAAAATTCAGGCACTCTTCCACTTAGGTTGTTGTTCGATAAGTCCCTACCAGTCGATTAAGAAAAAGAATGAAGAAGCAATCTAAGATCTTATAACAAAATAAAATGCAGTTTTAAGGATATTGTTATCTCACAGTTCTTGTAGTTGGGTTAGATTTTGTATGCTAGGTGTTATAGCCCCCTGTAGTCCACTTGATGATAAGTCTCTGGTTATAAAAACAGAACACACACATTTTTAGAGATCTAAACACAATTTTTTTAAATGAAATCTGTAAATAAATAGTCTTACAAGGAAATGATTCTTGGTGGAATAGAAGCATTTGTGTAGCTGCAGTTTATACCCTCCCATTTGAACAATCTAGGAACGCATGGATCTCCTTGCCAGTCGATTTTACTCAATTCATAAGTAGCTCGAACGTTTTGGACCGCAGCAACTAACAAGAAAAACAAAATTATTCAGAAAAAAAAAAACATTTATAAATACTAGTGAATGATTGACTAACCATCCTCAAGATTAGTTTCTGCATCTGGAAACTCAATAATCTGGTAAGCTTCAATAGCATTGACCATTGGTGGGAGAGTTGAGCTCTTAGTCATAACCAGCTCCACTGTACATTGCATAAACCTACATTTCATAGGTGATGTGTTGTATAGAGTTTCTAGCTGTAACTTTGGAGGGCGATAAGCTGCGTTTGTAATGTTTCCGTCGTTTCCTTTCCATATAATGTCGAACTCTCTTGTGTCATTTTCTCTTAGTGTCTGAATCTCAGCAAAATGAAGGTATATGAAAGCTTGATCCTCGCGGTTATTGACATACCAGTCGAAAGATAACGTCTCAGTCACGTTTTTGTTAATGACTGCCTTTGAAATCACTTCTTGTGGTAGCTCATAAGGAGATGAGGAGTTTACGTTGAGACTTGTGTTTACGAAATTAAACCCAAAAGAAAGACTTACTGGCTTCCATTCACGATCATATATATCTGAAGGATACCTGAAACAGTAAACAAGAACTGTTAAATGCCAGTTGCCCCCTTTTACAAGCTTCTGTTACTTGTAACGTAAGAAAAGTTTAATTACCGAATCGATGGACCGAACAAATCGCTAGCATAATAGCGTTTTAAGAGCTTCAACGAACCATTTGTAGTGATGTAAGTGTCATCTCTCAAAGGTCTTAGTTCCAAAGCTGAAATGATTGGTGTAGTCTTCCCTGTTTTAACAAGACAAATCTGCAAAGAGCTCGACTTTGCGATGTGTATGATCTCTTCTTTTCGAGAAAGTATAGAGCTTTTTAAATCGACTGTTGTCCATATGTTAGGACCCAGATACATATCGAATATAGGGCCACTGTTGAGCCCGTCGTAGTTTCCATAGAGGAAGAGAGCTTTGATAAGATATTTTGTGCCTGAAGTGACTTGTAGATCATAGCAGTTTCGTATACCGTCTGGAAAGTATCTAAGAACTGTGAATGGCTTATAGGCTTCTTCCCAAACCTTTTGGACCCTACCACTTTTACCACCTTGGGTGAAGTTGGCGTCTGATGTGTATGTTAACGTGGTTAATGGTTCGGTATAAGGAGATGCCGCGGGGTGTAAACCGCAATCTAAGTTGATGAATTCTGGTAAGAGGCGACAAAGGGATCATGTCTATATAGAAAAACAAAAAAGAATAATAGATGTGTTTTAAAAGTGTTTGTAAGAGTGTACCTTTTGGATCAGGCTGAGCTTGAATTAGATGTGTGGTAGTGGCAAAAGCCACAATGATCAGAGCTAGCAAAAGTTCTTGTAAACTCTTCATTTTTTGAGGAGTTTATGACAAGAAAACAGATATCGCCTGTCTGATATATTCCTTGTCCATGTTTAAAGTTAAGGATTAAGGTTGATCGTTGACTTTTGACTTGTGATTATGATATTGTTGACAGAACATAAAAAACTGGGATAATTGGTCACCATGATCACGACGTGTTTACAACTTTTATTCCTCTATGGGTTATTAAATTTGTGGCAACTTTATGATTGATTGAAGTGGACAGAAAGAACAACATTAAATTGGAACACCAATGATAATACGTTGCTTACTTCAATGGCCAACATCTTATTTTGAAAACAAACAAGATTTGCAGATATGTATTTTTATATATCGTGATGCAGATCAAGAATAAAATAGCAACTCCAAAAAACAAAGGTGAAGCGTATAGAAATGGAGTATTTGGTACCTAAATATTCGTAAAACATACTCTTTCATCATTATACAGAAAATTTCTGCATGTGTTAGGCTAATTGTTGGAAGTTAAGATTTCATTCCCATAAAAACCTGAACATAAAAATAAAATACCTAATTGTTTGTTAAAGGAAAAACTCCAAAAAATACCCAATATTATAAAAGAAAGCCATTAAACCAAAATAAAAACCAAAATACCAAAATAGTGTTTTAGGTGGCAATGTAACCGTTTAGCTTCTGGCCAATATTTAAATTACATTGTCTGTTGACTTTATTTTTCTCAAAATTTTGATACAGAAGTAGTTACATGAAAGATGTTAATATTCTTATTAATTAGAGGTTACCGTGCATGAGGGGTCACTTCAGCCGTGAAACTGGTGCTCAGTTCAATGGAACTTTTTGAGTCTATATCTGATCTTCCTTCTTTCTTTGAGTTCTCATAAATGAGACATTCTTTTAGTTCACTTATAACCTGAGACATGTTTGGTCTTCCCCCGGAAGAGGGGTTCACGCATGACATAGCTAGCTCAAGAGCCTTCCAAACAGAACTTGAGTCATAAGCCCCATTCAAGTTTGGATCCATAATGCTTGTGATATCTCCCTTAGTAAGCATCAACCCCACCCATTCTGCTATATGAGGCTTTTCACGGACTTGTTGAATCACAGGCTGGTTTGTGATAATCTCTAACATGACAATCCCCAAGCTGTATACATCACTTTTCTCAGTCAACCAATTTGTTCGATAATACCTGCATAAACAAGCCACATATTATTTATCATAATCATTAAGGAAGGAATACAATTTTTGTTTGAAAAATTCAAATTTTCTTACTCAGGATCAAGATATCCAGGAGTGCCAGCAACATTTGTCGACACGTGAGATTCAACTCCAATTTGAAAAGATTTGGAAAGTCCAAAATCAGCTAGTTTTGCATGGAAATGCTCATCCAAAAGTATATTCGTCGTTTTAACATCTCTGTGGATCATTGGGGGTTCGCATCCAATGTGTAAGTACTCTAATCCTGTTTGAACAATATCCAGTCATGTGTTATACTTGAAGCAAATGCAATAAATTTTTGTCTGAAATATACATAATTTTTTTTTTTTTTTTTTTTTTTTTTTTTTTTTTTTTTTTTTTTGTGGAGTTACTTGAGAGTATCACATACCTTGTGCAGTCTCCACAGCGATTCGAAGCCTACTCGCCCAATTTAAAGAAGCGGAACTAGACTCTCCTTATTTTCCACGATATAAATGTCAAATTCTACTTAAGATTTTTGAGTGTTATATGAAAATATGTAGGGAACAACGTGATCTAATCGGGGATCACTGTCTTTACTCTTTAGTATAATTTCTTTTTGGCTGAATTCATATTTTACCTGAAAGATGTTGTTTTAAGTCCCCGTTAGCCGCATACTCATAGACAAGGGCCAAGTGGTCTTCTTCATTACAATATCCAACAAGATTTACTAAATTTGTATGGTGAACTCTCAAAAGCAGCTCTACCTGATCAACCATGTAGCAACATTTATCATGCTTAATTTGTTAGGAACAATGTAAAAACACATGTAGTGTTCGGATTTGTTAAAAGAAAGCTACCTCTGCCTTAAATTGTTTATAGCCTTGAGTTGATGAATGAGATAGAACTTTAATAGCTACTTGTTCTGCTGTATCATTCAAATAACCATGATACACAATTCCAAACCCTCCTTCTCGTATCACTCTTTCAAAGTTATTCGTCACTGCTTCGACTTCCGAATATGTAAACCTTCTCTTTTTGGTTAATATTGTTGATTTTGTAATTGGTGATCTATGACGAACTATATTGGAAAAATAAATACAATAACGGCTAAGTATCATTATATAGGTGTTGATGAATGTCTTAGCTTGTTGGTACCTTTGGACGCCTTTTTCCTTTTGTAAATGAATAAAATAAATATCCCCACCACAATAAGGAGCACTGCAGCAACTGATGCAACAGCGGGTATAAGAAATTTCGTGTTGCTACTTTTGCATTTATCAGCTAGACAAAGCTTCGGATTTCCTTGAATACTACGTACAAAGCACAAGTGAAAAGTTAAAAGTGATGGGATGGATGATGGGATGTAAACGTGAAAAGTGAAAAACTTACTTTAGCTTAAGCCCTTTATTTTCTTTATCACCAAGGGCTTGAGGAATCAGACCTTTTAGATTGTTCCAACTTAAGTTTCTATCGAGGCAGATATAAAGTCCATATGTAAACCAAATTAGCTGAATCTTTAAAGAAAAAAAATTACGAAGCAATTAAGTGTCATATTTGTTTCCGGAAAAAACTTACATGGTCCACAATGATTTCATGTTGGCCAGAAACTCAGGTATTTCTCCAGATAAACTGTTACTTGATAAGTCCCTAAGTAATCAAAGTTCATATGATAACAACATTCTATTTTTTGCAGACACAAAAGAAAAGAAAAATAAAACTTTAGATATTTGTATACAATATGCAATTTTTTTTCTATGGTATAATAGCAACAAATAAGGTCGAATTACCAAAGATATTACTTCAACAATACACTACTATTGTTAAACTTAACATACAAAACCGGTGCCACACTTATGACAAGGATGTCCTTTTGTATTTTTAATGCAATTTTTTCGACTAAACATCCATTTTTATTTATCTATATTGTTTAGCTTATTAATTAGAAAGACAAATGCATTTTCATAGTATAGTAGAATTTTACATAGTTTTCTTTATTTTTGTAGAACATGTCAAATAACATTTTTTGTGAAAGGGATGGAGTATTTAGGAAGGAGACTACATTTTTTTTAAGTTGGGTTAAGAAAATTACAGTTTTTGAAGCTGGGTTAAGTTTTGAAAGGCAGGCGCTATGATCCCGTTTAACCCCTGGTCTGATAAGTCTCTGTTTTCAAATAGAATATACGTCAAGAGATATTGATTTTAGCTGAAAAGGTTAATCAGAGAAAGTGATCTTACAATGAAATGATTCTTGGTGGAATGGAGTTATTGGTATAGTTGCATTCTATATAAGCCCACTTATACTCTCGAGGGAGGCAAGGATCTCCTTGCCAACTGATTATGTTCAATCGATATGCAGCTTCGATATTCTTGATAGCAACAACTGGCATAGAAGTAACATATGTACATATGCAACATTATAGTAGTGAGCTTTAAGTCTAGGAAATTAGGGACTGAGAATTTTAATCAATGTAAAAATAAATACTCATTAGGTTGGGACGTACCATCGTCAGAATATGTTTCTGAATATTGCAACTCGATAACGGTGTAAACCTCATAAGCGTTAAGCAGTGGTGGAAGAGTTGATCTTTTAGTTCTCACTAGACCCACAAAGCAAGGTCCACCCTTGCATTCATTCGAGGATGCCTTGACTAAGGTATCGGTTTGTAACGTCTTAGGTCTATAAGCAAGAGTTGAAATGTTTCCAGGCCATCTAATGTCGAATTCCCTGGTCTCATTGGCCTCTAAGGTTTGGATCTCGGCAAAATGTAGATACATATAGACTTGGTCACCACGGTTATCTACACCATAATCAATGCGTAAAGAATCGCTGGAAAATATTGGGGTACCGGCCGTGGTAATTATGACTTCTGGTAGTTCATATTGATTAGAAAGATTCACATTAGGAGCTGCCGTTATTCCTACTGCGTTGGCCGGACTAAATGAATACGACCAGGAACGATCATAGACATCATCAGGATACCTGGTAGATTCTTTGGATTAACCAGATTACTGAAGAAATAAATAATGTATGACTCTCCACATACCATTAAAAAAAAAAAAAAGTTGACCTACCGCACATTGCTAAAAATCGCCATACCCACCCGTTGTATGAGCTTCAAGGAACCAGACGGAGTAACATAAATATCATTTCTCAAAGGCCGTAGCTCCAAGCTTGATATGAAAGGTGTAGTTGGTCCTGTTTTGACAAGACAGATCTGTAAAGAATTTGACTTTGTCATGTGAATGATCTCTTCCTCTAGACTGAATTCGGTCGCCTCTACTACTGTCCATAAATTTGGCCCTATATACAGATCAAATCTGGGCATAATATTACGACTATCATAATTCCCATATAAGAACACAGCTCTGACAAGATAATTAGTGCCCTGCTTTACACTTATATCATAGCAATGCCGTGCTCCGTCAGGAAAATATCTTAACACATTATATGGCTTGTAGTCTTGTCGTTCATCTCTTTGGACTTTACTACTTTTCCCACTTGAGATAAAATTTTCATCGGAGGAGAATATCAATCCTGTTTGATCTTCGGTATAAGGAGAGTCTTTAAGGGGTAAACCACAATCCAAGCTGATAAATCCTGTTTAAGTCACAAAATATACGACGAGACAACTGTGAGAGGAGTTTTGTTTGTTTAAAAGAATAAAAAATGACATGACAAGCCTTAAAGAAGAGAGAAAAAGTATAAGAAAATTGAGATGTGATCAATGTCGATTTTCTGAAAAAAAATTTGATATATAAAAACAGAATTGTCGTATAAGAACCATCACAATTCACAAAAGATGCAGATATAAACCTTCTGTATTCTGAGCATGAATAAGGTGTACAATGGAGAAAAAATGTTGACGATCAGTGCCAACTGCCAACAATAATCCTTGATGACCTTCCATTTTGAGGATGAAGCTCCCAAGGAAGACCGAAGACGCTTATGTATATGAACTTACTCAGATTAATGAAAGAGTTATGGTCCGCTCGATCTCTAAAAGTGTAGCAGGAGGAAAGAAAATATATAAACGAATAAAAAGAAGTTAAAATGGTATAAATTATTTTTATAAACAATTTATACCAACAGCATTAAGGATAATATAGCATTTAGAAATATTTTTAAAATGGTATCTATATATACATTTTGCAAGTACATTTAACAAATAAATCCTGAATTAGTCACCTATTTACAATCATGCCATTGTATTATATATTTATATTTATTAATAAGATTTATTAAATTATGATATAGTTACCTATTTTTGTAAACAATTATTTCCCCATAATCCTAACTTTCCAAAAAAAAATCGGAACCACTACTATTTACATTAAATACTAATTTGATAATTAATTAAATAAATATAACTTTCATTAAACTTGAAAAAAAATATTCCTAATCAAATAAGAATATTTTTACGGGTTAAAATCATTAAATATGTTGCTGGTCAGACCTCACATAGTGGATTAACACATATTATCACGTTTTCACCATTAAAACAAAACTAAGATAATTGAATTAGTAAAATGTTCACATATCCTAATTTTGTAAACTCAAACGGGACATATGGGTACAGACTATATACTCCCATGGATTTTGTAGGATAACTTTTTGTGGGTTAAAATCATTAGATCTGTTCTAAAAGCGACCTGACATTACGGGGTTGAACTAACGCTAAAAGTATTAATTTATTTCATATATTATAGATTTTTAACTCACAAAATAATTAACCATCCTATGAAACTCGTGAAAGTATATACACGTCCGCAACCGTGTCAGTACATATATTTTATTATTTTTTAATGGTATAAATCTTTTAACTTATAAAATATTTAAAGAAAAACATAACTAATATTAATGATAATTATTTCAAAAACAAATGTACATATATTTACTATAATATTTAAATGTTTTAGAAAAAAAAAATATAGTCCCGCGGTGTACCGCGGGTTCAAACCTAGTAAATTTTCACAATCCGATCCTATTGGGTAGGAAAATTCTCCCATATAAATATCCAACTCTAGTACAACTAAAGGGCATGCAAAAATACTTTTTCTCTCAGGCACGAATATCGAAGCTCTTTTCTCGCTAAAGAATTCCGACGCCGGCGAAGCTTTAGCTCGCCGGCGTCGGACCATCTCCCCCGCTATGCTTGCTTCCTTCGCTGATCTTTCCCTTAGATTTCTCATTAAAGTTTTTTCCCCCTTTTTATTTCTGGTTTCAACCTTGTTTAACATTCTAAGCTCTACAACCTCAATAACTTGCGACAAAGGAAGGATCTGGAATCCGGTGAATCCCCTCTTCCTCTCTCCGTTGGTATTACCCCTGATGGTGGATGTAAAGAACAAAGATCTTCATCTTTTAAAAACTGGTTTCCTCCATGGGATCCTTCCCTCAGCCGTCACTCACCCTCAGAACCCTACTCTGTTGCAGTCCCGCCTACCGGAGATGTGGAGCTCACTGCAAATCATGAAACCATATCTGGTCAGCCGCCGCACTACCAGTTCACCATGGCCACCCAATCCGTTTCTAGGGTTGGAGTTATCAGGCCTTGGATCCTATTTCGGCCCATTAACATCACCTAAGTCCAAGCCCATGCGGTACTTTGTTTTTAACCTTTTGCTCAGTCCATTACCGATGGTCGTTTCTCGATATAATCTTATATCGATGCCATTGAGTCGGATATTCGAGTATCAACCTGGATTATTAGACCACAGCAAATCCTCTAGTTCTACATCGTTTTATTGCCTATCTAGGATGCTTGGGTTATTGTTCCTTGATCATAGGGATGAATATGTTTTGAAAAAGAATGGCATTATACCCTCGGTTCCAAGGAAGGCTGAGACTGTTTGTTCTGCCTCTAGTCAATGTGGATGTCGAAGCTTCTTGTGCTGTGTTTTGTGTGTACTGGTCGGGCTCTGGAGTGTCCTACCCAGACCCGTGATTGACAATGTGATATCAAACTCAACTTCTCTAGCTCCAATCTTAGCTGCTTGGTCAAGTCGAGGTTTCCTCGGTAGCAGTATATGGTGGTCTTCAGAATGGTCTGAGATATATCCTTGTCAAAGCCAGTCGATTAGTAGTGTTTGGGTCCCTTTTTTTGCTGAACTCTAATCTGGAACTTGATCCTACAAGCTGCGTGAATCTGAAGCGTACAACCATGGTGCCCAACTATCACATATCACTGAAAGATAGGAAACTCGGGTCTGCTATTATAAATCAAGGCCAAACCGGCTGCAAGCTTTGTGTGAAATTCCTTAACCTCCATGGCTATGAGCTTCATGTGAGGGAGGACTCACCTGCTTTGCTACGGTTTGATACCCAACTCTTTCGATCCCCAGCTGAAGCTCCTTCTAGAGATATAAGTCTCGATTTTAAGACCAACTCCAACTACTTTACCTCTCATGGTGGTGATACACCCATCTAAGGATGCCACTGAGAAACCCCCTTTTCAAAGCTCGATTGCGATTGCGTTTGTCGCTACAGCTACTGTTGACCACTTGGTGGTCAAGGATCTCGCGAAGCTTGTCTTCATGGTCGAATCCACCCTGGTTCCAACAGATTCTCTTGAAGAACTCATGGAACCCTTATCTCTTTTCTCCTTTATCTTTCTTGGTGTATGTTGTAAGAACTTACCTCTTTATGAGGATCTGATTTGAATGAAAGGTTCACTTGTTTGACAAAAAAAAATAAAAATAAATGTCCAACTCTAAAGATGTGAGCACGTCTAGAATTGTGTGTAAACAAAAATGCAAGCAAAAAAAAAATCAACGGTATAAAAAATTACCTAATACATATCACTTATTAATTTTGTGGACAATTTCCACAAATATCATTAAAGTGATACTTTTTTTTTTTTTTCAAAACTACCATTATAAGTATTTTTTTTTCAAAAATATCACAAAACTTAAACTTGATTTTCAACTTTAAAAAGTATAATTTAAAACCTAGTCTCTAAAATCTATACCCTAGGTCTAAAATAGTTAAATTTTAAATTTTTGAAAATTAATTTTTGTGTTTGTGGTATTTTTGGAAACCAAAAGTTTTGGTGGTATTTTTGAAAATTATACTTTTTTTTTTCCGCAATTGAAAATTATACTTATCATGATTTTTTTGGAAAAAAAACTTAGAAATGTGGTATTTTGAAGATTTCTTCTAGTATTCTTAACAAAATATATATTATATATTTTTTAAGCAATGAAATACAACCAATAGTTCATGCATTTTGGTTGACAATTGTTCTTGCATCTTGTTCATAAATTCTCAATTCGGTTTCCTCTTATTTCAATCAAATGAAGCAGAAGACTGTTTTACATAGAGTGCATCTGTTGCAAAATTAATTCAAACAACATATTAAGAAGCCAAAGATATAACTAATTATAACACAAAATAATTGACGAAACCGCTATCCCAGTTCCGATTACCGTATATGAAGAATTCGAGCTTTAATGCACACATGACACAACCAACCAACTCATCAAAAATGATACTGTCAGATATTGGGCAGGAGCAATCATATATGCTTGACTTACTTTGTATTAATACAACTTTTTATGCATAATAAACCTAAATTTTCTTTTCAGTAATTTGGTCTTTAGATCTAAACTTTTTTTAAAAAAACCTTGGATTAAGATCTTTAATATATCATGGAAAGATTTTTTTATCTTTTTATCTGTATATCCCTTATCTTTAGATTTTTACAGTATGTTGTTTTTTTGTTTTGCTTTGTCTTTCTGCTCTATTACGGTGCGTGTAATATCTTCAAGTTTTTGACCATCGCCTATCGGCCTTAATCAGACAAAGTAGTTAAGAACAATAAATATTATACAATATTTAAGATAGTTTATTGTCTATAATACAAACATGCAAGATATAGAATAGTATATTATAATCACTTCAATCATGCATGCAAGAGGAAAATGTAGTAAAAAAATTCCATCACACAATAGTTTAAGAGAAAAGAACTGAGATAAACGATGATGGAAAGATCTATTGCACCAACTCCAAGAAAACAATTTTTGTGTGTTTTTTATAATGTGCAATTACAAACTTTGATACAAAGGGACTCCGCCGAAGTTGTTAGCGTGGAACAGGGGTTACCCCTCCTGCAAACTGCATGCTCGGTTCAAAAGAACTTTTTGATTCCATCTCTGTTGTACCTCCTTTCCTTGAATTCTCAGATACGAGACATTCTTTTAATTCATTAACAACGTGAGACATGCTTGGTCTCCCCAAAGAAGAAGGATTCACGCATGCTACTGCGAGTTCAATAAATTTCCAAATAGAGCTGGAGTCATAATCCCCTGCGAGACTTGGATCCACAATATTTTCAATGCCTCCATTGGTAAGCATAAAACCAACCCATTCTGCAATGTGAGGTTTCTCACGGTTTTGATCTATCACTGACTGGGTTGTGATTATCTCCAATAACACGATCCCAAAGCTGTAAACGTCACTCTTCTCAGTCAACCAATTTGTTTGGTTATATCTGAAAGAAAAAGATAAAAATGTTCTCAAAAGGGGATGGAAGACAATTTTTAGGTACAGTTTTGTTGCGTGTAAAACTTACTCAGGGTCAAGATATCCCGGGGTGCCAGCAACGATTGTTGTCATATGTGTTTCATTCCCGGTTGGAAATGATCTAGCAAGCCCAAAATCAACAAGTTTAGCTTGGAAGTTGTCGTCGATAAGTATGTTTGTAGTCTTGACATCTCTATGAATCATTGGTGGTCTGCATCCTGTATGTAAGTACTCTAGTCCTGTCAACAAAAATTATTTTATGGTTAGATGATAGTTAAAAGTTCATTCAAACGCTCGGAAGGGACAGTGAATAACTATACTAATATTATTATTATTTTTTATTAAAGAAAAAAGGAAAGAAGAAGACATATAAAGCATATATAGATGATGAGGAACGAACCTTGTGCAATGTCTGTTGCGATGTTAAGTCTATTTTCCCAGCTCAGAGTGGAGCCACCACGTTCTCCTATACACACCATCACTTAATTATATCATCCTTCAATTTTTTTTTAAATTTCTTCTTAGAACAAAATTATATCATCCTTCTATATTAACATAAGTAACATCAAAATATGCGAAGGGATCATAGTTTAACAGAAATGGACATATTCAAAATTACCTGACAAATGTTGTTTTAAATCTCCGTTGGTTGTGTACTCATAGACTAGAGCCAAATGGTCTTCTTCGAAACAATATCCAACAAGACTTACCAAATTTACATGGTGAACCCTCAGAAGCAGCTCCACCTGATATTCAACAATGAACCATGTGAACACATAATGCAAGGCCCATATTGTCCTCAAAATAACTCATGTTTTGTTGAGGAAGAAGACAATTTGCCCCTAGTCTACCTCTTCCTTAAATTGCTTGTGGCCTTGAGTTGGTGACTGAGAGAGCAGTTTTACAGCTACTTTTTCAGTATCACTCAAGGAACCATGATAGACGATTCCAAACCCTCCTTCCCCAATAACTCTTTGAAAGTTATTTGTTATGGCTTCAACCTCTGGATATGTAAACCTCCTTTTTTTCGTTAAAATTGATGACTTAAATGGTTGATTATTTCGAGCTACAGAGACAACAATACAACCAAACGCCGTGAGATTTTAGAGGCTTTATGTATGCGCTCATGATAAAGATCCATAAAGTACCTTTCTGCGTTCCTTTTCTTTTGAAAACAAAAAAGAGAACCAACAGAGCCACAATAAGTACCAATCCAACAATCGACGCACCAACTGGTATAAGAATACTCTTGTTTTTAATTTTGCAGAAATCATCCACACAAAGCTTTGGGTTTTCGTCCATCCTACAGACCACATGTGTCACTTAAAATTTTGAGAGAGCGAGCTATGGGGAAAAAGGTGAAAATCGTACATCAACTGTAGCCCATTTTTTTTCCTGTCAAGAAGGACTTGAGGAACCCGGCCTTTGAGTTTGTTCCAACTTAGGTTTCTATAGAAAATTGAAGTTCAATTAAGAAATCAGCTCAATTATATGCTACAAAGTTATAAGACAGTTTATAATGTTTCTTCTGCTTCCTGAAAAAACTTACATGATCAACAACGACTTCATGGTGGCTAGGTATTCGGGCACACTTCCAGACAGACTGTTATTTGATAAATCCCTACCGTTTGAGAACATTTTAGAAGTTATTTCAATTATGTCTTAAAAGTATAGTAGAAATCTGTATCTGTTTTTGAAATTTTAGTTTTTAGTAACAAATGACAAAAAATGAAAAAAAAATATATATATTCATGTTGACAGATCCAAAATAAACTATGCCGTATATCAGACATACTTTAGTCCGAACCAAAATTGATCTGACCTGAAATTTGTTTAATAGATTAATGAAAGTACTATTTTACTAAGTATATTTATGTTTTAAAATACTATTTACGTTTTTATTTATTAATTTTTGTTAAGAAATATTAAGCTGAAAAATAAATGTTTAAAAGATTATGTTTCCATTGAAATAAAAAAATCATTGCAAAATATTGTAATTAACTCTAGTTTGATGTTTGGTTACATGGATAGTACAGATAGATAAAGCCATAAAGGATCAAATAAACATAACAAATTATAATTCTAATCGCCTCTAATCAAATCAACATAAAGGATCGAGATACTCACAGTCTCTGTAGTTGAGTCAAATTTTGGAAGCTAGGAACTATGACCCCACTCAATGCTTTTGATGATAAGTCTCTGAATATATGAGCGTGTAAAAAAGTAATATTTTAAAATACTTCAGGCTGCAAAGCAGCAAAGGTATGGTAGAGAGAGTGATCTTACAAGGAAATGATTCTTGGGGGAGTAGACTTAGTAGTATAGTTGCATTCTACATATTTCCATTTCCATTGTTCTGGGAGGCAAGGATCTCCTTCCCAACTAATTATGTTCAATCGATAGGCGGCTTGAATATTCTTGAGAGCAGCAACTGGAATAGAGGTTCAAAAGCCAATGTGTTATTAGGCAAAAAAAAAAAAAAAAAAAAGTGGTTCATTTTATTTGGATGCTAGCATGACATGGCGAAATCTATTTTTGCTGCTCAAGATGATAATTTATTTTTGCTCGTTTTAGAAGAAGTCTCAGTTTTGGATTGGCGAAATCTTGACATGTCAACTTTAGCTATGTTACAATTGGAATGATTGATTCATGTCCATTATATTATTACTAGTAAGTAACTCAAACAACTATATGAAGAAACAACTATATATATATGTAATGTTAATGTAGTTTAGTAAACGTTGTTAGTGCGAAAAAAGTTATATCACATAAAATTATTATAGTTAAAAAATTAAAGTATTGGAGATGAATACCAGAAAGCAGAAACTTGTGTTCCATTCTCATTATTTTTATTATCACATGTATATTGCAAGTTTTGTTTCTTCAAGTTTTCGTATTCTTTTATTTTCTATTTCCTTATATGCAAAAACCTAATTTGTATCATTATAACTTTTTTTACTTGTGTAATTTAAGATATTTATTGAAAATTGTACGAGTATGCAAAAAAAAAAAAAAAAAAAAAAAGGAGACAAAGTTTACATACCATCGGCTGGATATGTTTCTGAATATGGAAATTCCATAACGTTGTAAACCTCATAAGCGTTGAGTAGAGGTGGAAGAGTTGATTTCCCTGTCTTCACCAACTCCGTGCCGCATTCACGACCATCACATTTCTTTGGTGATCTGTTGAATATGGTTTCTATCTGTAACTTCTTGGGACTATACGCCGAATTTAAAATATTTCCGTTAATTATAATGTCGAATTCCCTGGTTTCGTTGGATTGAAGGTTTTGGAGCTCAGCGAAGTGAAGATAAAAAACAAAATTATCACTGGGGCTATCTGCATATTTGTAAATACTCAATGGGTGACTGGCATTTTTGGGCGTTGCACCGGACCTAGCTATAACTTTCGGTAGATCAAAGGGATTAGAGGAATTCACAGTAAGGGTGGTGTTTATTTCTCTTTGTTGTGGGAAATCAAAATCAAAGACAAAATCAAAATAAATATATGATAGAAACCATTGCCGATCGTACACATCATCAGGATACCTGGCAGAACATTAAATGAAATATTGGAACATAAGAAAAGTTAAAAAAATCTTATATTATATATAACTTACAAAATATCATTAGAATCTGACACATGCCAAAATTATAATTATCCAAGTTTAGACGTGTAAAACATGTTATCTATAATTTTTTTCTAAGAAATTCCTCAAAATGCCACACTTTACTTTTTTTTTTCATAAATACTACTATTAATTATTTTTTTTTCAAAAATACCACATAAGTTTTATGGTATTTTTTGAAAACCACAATTTAGTAACTAAAGATGATATTTTTGGAAAAAACAATTAGTGGTATTTACAATTTTTGAAAGTGGTATTTAAAAACCTATATATATATATATATATATATATTTTTTTTTTTTTGTGTTAAGTGAAAATAAAGTAAAAGCTTTAAATTTTATGACATATACGAAAATTGATGAGAGTAAACATACCGTAAGATTTGATCTTTGTCTTGCTTATAATATTCCCGAGATATGAGTTGCAAGGAACCTGATTGTGTAGAATAAGCATCATTTCTTAAAGGCCGTAGTTCCAAGGTTGATATGAAAGGTGTAGTTGTTCCGGTTTTAACAAGGCAAATCTGTAACGAATTTGACTGTGCCATGTGGATAATCTCGTTGTCTTGTGCGGTGTCCGCATTCACCGTTGTCCACAAATTAGTCCCAACATATATATCAAATCTTGGATGTCTATTAAGACCATCATAGTTTCCATAGACGAACCCAGCTCTAATTAGATAATTGATGCCTTGGTTGACCCTCAGAGTATAGCAGTGGCGTGTTCCATCTGGGAAATATCGCAAAGCATTATACTGTTGGTAGGTATACTCCCATACATCCACAATCCGACCACGCTTTCCACTTTGGATAAAACCAGCGTCAGATGTGAAATTTAATTTGGTTTTTGGTTCAATATACGGAGACTGGTTTGGGGGTAGCCCACAATCCAAGCTAATGAATCCTGACAAAATATTCAAAAACAAATGTGTCAAAACAAGAGTGAAGAGTTTATCTACCAGATCAAACATTTCAATCCTAATTATGGAAACAGGATAAAGTTTTCAAAATCTTATGAAAATAAAACATTACACGAATACCTTGTTGATCCTGAGCTTGAATAAGATGTAAACCGAGGAAAGTGAACATGATCAGGGCACATTTTAGTCCCTGACGGCCATCCATTTTTGGCTAAACACACAAGGGTTCAAAGAAAATTTCTTGAAGATAACACTACAAGTTTTGAAGATAACACTACAAGTTTTGGGGAGAAAATTTCTTGAAGATAACACTACCATTTAAGTCTTCAGAGCATCGACCAAGTCTCCAGAGGAGTGATGATAAATCATAAATATATCCATGTCGCGTATTTAATATAAGAACCAACAAGTTGATTTTTAATTAAAGCTCCATGGGAGAATGATAATGACTCGTGATAAGCATAATATACGACGGAGCATATACCCTGAAGTAGAGACTAGAGACGTGCCTACAACATGCACTGCACCTAATAGTTATGCTGAAATAGCGGTTTTGTAACAAAAATCATCTTAGAATAACAAGAAATCCAAGGCTAACTTATGTATTCGTTTTTTAATGTTTTTTTTTTTTTTTTTTTTCTGAAATTCACTCAACTATTATTTTTTTTTAATTGAATGTAATTTTTTTTTCAGAAGATTTTTACATTAGTTTTTTTTTTTTTTTTGCACCAAATAACTTCATTCAACTCAAACGGATACAATGAGGATAACTGTACTCGGACAGGCCCAAAATACAAGCAACATAGCTAAAGACAGAGCAGCTACTAACTTCAAACAAATCAACCAAAAATGATAAGTAAATGGATAGGCAAGAGTACACCATCACGTGAACAATATCATCAAGGAGACCTCCAACCTTGGAAACATTAAAGATAATAAGTGTAAAGCCTTCTTGTGGAACAAGGAGCAACATAAGTGCTCTTGATGCTGCCACACGGGCAGCGGAAGCAACCATGAAATCAGTTGTAAACACAATGGAGACAAAGCACCAAATTACTGAACCGTTGATAAAACAAGAAAGCACAGCCTCAATGGAACATCCTTCACATCAAAGGGTTAAAGAAGCAACCCCATTGCAATGACCCAACAGCCATAACAAAACAGAAGGGCAATGTGGCTGAAAGCGAGCAGCCAAACCGAACTGTGAGTATGAGAAGCTATGGAGAAATAAGTGATAACACCCAGATCTATGGAGAAATAAGTGACAACTATCAATTCGGTGATATATAGGAAGAGAAGCATTTGTAAAAAGACATCTGGGATGAGGTCATAGTTTGAGCTCTATCTAGTATGATGTAATAGTTCTCATGGGAAAATAGAATGTTTCCCCTCATTTTTACATTAGAACTATGGTTTTGGAGTTTATCATTTTCTTATGGCGGTTGAGCTTGTAAGAAGTCTATAAAAGGACTCCTTATGATGAATAAAAAAATTCAACCTCCAACAATTAGCTTAATTCTCTAAAAAAGAAACTTGGGTGAAAGGGAAGGTTTTGCTTTAAATATTTCGTTTTAGTTTCAATCACGGCTCCAGTTACTAGATCAAAGTCGGCTCATATAAAGTTTCAGCTAAGTTTTTCAAGATTTCAACAAGAGATTAGGTGCCCCATTTGATATCTCGTCTCAAATGGATCTCCACATAATACATGAACATATATGCCCCCACATTTCGTTGTTGCCTCTAGCCCCCAGTTTTTAAGCGATTGTGAATAGCTAACCATGTGAATGCTTAAACTAAGACCATCTCCAATGATTTTCCCTATTCTTTTATTTATAATAGAGAAACTCTATAATAGAGGTGAGTTTTACTCCAACCCACCTCTATTCTCATCTCTAAAATAGAGATTGCTTTTTTTTTCCTCTATATAGAGAAACTATAGTAAAATATAGTAATCTCTATTTTAGAAGTGAGAATAGAGATGAGTTGGAGCAAATTTGCCTCTAAAATAGATTGCTATATGCTTCTCTATTTATAGAAAAAAAAATAGAGATGGATTAGAGATGCTATAAGACCATCTCCAATGGTTTCTCCTATTTTTTCCTCTATAATAGAGAAACTCTATAATAGGGTGAGTTTTACCTCGACCCAAACTCTACAATGAGAATGGATGTACTCGGACAAGCCCAAAATACAAGCAACATAGCTAAAGACAGAGCAGCTACAAACTTTAAACAAATCAACCAAAAATGATAAGTAAATGGATAGGCAAGAATACACCAAACACTAACGTGAACATTATCATCAAGGAGACCTCCAACCTTGGCAACATTAAAGATAATAAATGTAAAGCCTTCTTGTGGAATAAGAAGCAACAGAAGTGCTCTAGATTCCGAGCTTGATGCTGCCATGAAATGGGTTGTAAACACAATGGACACTAGTAAAAAAAAAACCTATAGCCACGTTTTTATCACCAAAAATCGTGACAAAATATTTAATTGTCACGAATTAGCCACTAAACATATTCGTAGCACATTCGTGACTATTTAGGCACGAAATAATCATAAATATAGCATGTGACAACTGTTGTCACCAACTAGCCACAAAAACGTTCGTAGCTATCTAGACACAACAAAATTTGTGGCTAAATCGTGACTCAAATTAACCACTAAATATTTCCGTGGCAAGTTTGTGGCTATACCAATGAATTAGTGAGATGACTATATAGCCACATCAACTATCGTAGCTGAATTGTGACTTAATTTGAATGGGATAATAATAAAGTGATTTTTTTGGTGAAACATAAACATAGTTGTATTTAGTTGTATAGTTGTACATTCAGCTTCATAGTTGTATTTTGGCAACTTTTGCGTCTTTGTAATTGTACCATGATTTAAATTATTATAGTGTAGTTGGACAAATGATGTTACATTATTAATTATCATTTAGGAGTTTCTCATGACATAACTTCGAAACCGTCATAATTCTCACATCTTTTGCATCAAAAGAAATGATCACTTGGAAACCGTCATAATTCTCACATCTTTTGCATCAAAAGAAATGATCACTTACAAAGTGTTCCTTACCATAAGAAGTATATATTGGAAAATGATAAATTCAAGTTTTATTTATGAAGTAATTACTCAAATGTTATCCAAAAGTTGGTTTATTACTCATATCTATAAATCTTTTGAAAATTACTAGAATGTTTAGTGACCTGGGTGTAATTACAATTTACTCCTTGAGTTTTAATTCTCGAATTTGAGTAAAAACTTAAAAGAAAAATACACATCAGCAAATTAAAATACACATCAAATATGAATTAACACGTCATTAAGCAGTTTTTTTAGACCCACAGTTTTGTTTTCTCTCGTTTATATCAAAGAGAGGGAAAGTGAATAGTTTTAACTATTCACAAAGCGCGAGAAAAAAAAATTATCGAAACTCTCGTCTCTCCTCGCCGGCGATACTATCATTGTCCACTCTCTTGCCGTCAATCTCCCGCCGTCATCTCTCGCCGTCATCTCTCACCGTCTTTCTTCGTCGTCGCACTCTCTTTCTTCAATTGGCTCTCTCTCTCTCTTCGTCTTCTTCGTCTTCTTCGTCTTCGTCTATCCGGTATGTGTCGACTGTTTAATTTCGAGTTTTCTGGCTAAATGTGGGTTTTTTCGATGATTTACGGCTGATTGTCGCCGTTGTTAATGACGGCTGATTTGTTAGATTTATTCGATTCGATGGCTGATTTACTTTTTGTTTTATGTTGCGGCTCAGTTATTTTAGGGTTTACGGCTGATTTGTTAGATCTATTCGATTCGATGGCTGATTTACTTTTTGTTTTATGTTGCGGCTCAGTTATTTTAGGGTTTATGGCTGATTTGTTAGATTTATTCGATTCGATGGCTGATTTACTGTTTGTTTAATTTTGCGGACGGATGAGTTGTGACTGATATGTTTTGTGCTTTAGATCTGAGTTATGTGTTTGTGGCTGAGTTATGTTATGCTTTATGTATGAGTTTGTTTTATGTTATGGGTGATTTATGTTATGATTTACTTATGAACTATAACAGATGTCGATGGTGATTATTTCTTCCGAAGAACAAGCAAGGGATTACCCCCCAAGACTATACGCTAAAATAGAGTCTAGAGATATAAACACCAATTTCAGGATGAAAGAATTCCCTCAGATTAGGGAATCAATAGGACTGGATGCATGGGATGAAACGAAGAAAGTACCAATTAGAATAATCTCTAAGCTAGTTGATAGCCAATTCGTCTGGTCTGGTAAGGTTGTTCATTTCCTACTATGTAAGCAGTTAAGGGTACATAAGAAGGAGCTTTGGTTTGTGGTCGGCGGTCAACCTATCAGGTTTGGGTTGAATGAATTTCATTATCTGACGGGGTTAAACATAGACCCAATGCCTACTGAACAATTTGAACTTGAAGAGGAACACAAAAAGTTCTTCCGAATTTTGAAAGTGCCTGGTGGGGCAGGTCCAACGCTACTTGAACTCAGGGAAGCATTAAAAGTGTGCCGGGGATGGGTTAACCTTGATCATCGTAAATGGCTGGGGCTGTTGCTTCTTCAACACATTGGACTTTATGGTTTGCATCATAACTCTAGAATTCCATATGAAAGTGCCAAAAGAGTTTTTGATGATGAAGCAATGAAGACGTATCCGTGGGGTCGGTCAGCATTTGAAGCTCTTGTTGATTCCATAAAGATGCTGAACCCTACGGGAAAGTCGTACACCCTCAGTGGGTTTACACCCGTGTTACAGGCTTGGGCATATGAGTCCATCAAATGCTTTGGAGAACGGTTTGGGAATGCATCAGCTAATGATGGTGGCATACCGATGCTTCAATGGGGTGGAAACCGTACATGTTCATCGCTGGAAACCGCAATAGCTGAAGAGATCAAAGCGCTTGGTGAGGTAAGGTTTATAACTGGTTGAGTGATTGTTTAGTAATGGATGAGTATGATTAGTTATGGCTGAGTTATTGTTTAGTAACGGCTGAGTTATGTTTTAGTAATAACTGATTTATGGTTTAGTGTTGGCTGAGTTATGTTTTAGTAATGACTGATTTATGCTTTAGTCTTGTCTGAGTTAAAACATACTGATGGGTTTCATAATCTCTTATGTTACAGCTGCGTGTGATTAATATGGTTATGAAGGAAAATGGCTGCGAGCTATTTCATTCGTGGCCAGACGAAGAAGACGACCCAGCAATCGATCGCCTGATCGAAGACATACATCTGAATACGTTTGTTAAAGGTTTTTGGGATGTTAAGGGGAGTGATAAGAAGAAAAAGAAAAAGAAAGCTGAAGCAGTTGTTGAGTCTGAATCTCCTCCCGCAAAGAAGCGGAAAGTTCAGAAGATGAAAGTTTCCAACAGTCAGGAAACTAGTGAAGGAGTTGCACAGGAGAGGAAGAAGAAAGGAAAAAAGGTAAGTGAGGAGGAAGATGTTGGGAAAGATGTTGGGGCAGATGATCTCTACGAATTGATCTCTAAGTTATACACAAGGTTTGACGCCGTTGATAGGAACATTGAAAATGTATCGGCGAATCTGGAGAAGAAGATGGATGAAAGGATTGAATCCAGGCTTGGATCTTTTGAGACGGAGCTCAAACATATGAAAGAGCTCGTGCTTCCAAAGAGCACGACTGACCAGACTTTAAAAATGGGACAGGAACTAAATAACCTGGGACATGGACAGGAACTTCAGACATCAAAAGGTCCACCAAAAGTTTCGGTAATGTCTGGTTTATCTTTGTTTTATGGCTGATGTTTCAGAATGTTTAGGCTGAGTTATTATAATTTTAATTGTCTTCGCTATGATATACAGGGAAAGAACTCTTTGACTTCTCCTAAGAAGTCTCCAGCTGCTAAGAAACCAGCTGATACGAAAACAGGGCCTTCCACGAGGAGAAATGCCAAAGAGTTAGAGGCGTCAGAGAAGGCCAAAGAGTTAGAGGCGGGAGAGAAGGTAATGTCTGGTTTATCTTTGTTTTATGGCTGATGTTTCAGAATGTTTAGGCTGAGTTATTATAATTTTAATTGTCTTCGCTATGATATACAGGAAAAGAACTCTTTGACTTCTCCTAAGAAGTCTCCAGCTGCTAAGAAACCAGCTGATACGAAAACAGGGCCTTCCACGAGGAGAAATGCCAAAGAGTTAGAGGCGTCAGAGAAGGCCAAAGAGTTAGAGGCGGGAGAGAAGGTAATGTCTGGTTTATCTTTGTTTTATGGCTGATTTTTCAGAATGTTTAGGCTAAGTTATTATAATGTCTGATTTATCTTTTTTATGGCTGATTTTTCAGAATATTTAGGCTGAGTTATTATAATTTTAATATACAGGAAAAGAACTATTTGACTTCTCCAGATGCTAAGAAGTCTGCAGCTACTAAGAGACCAGCTGATACGAAAACACGGCCTTCCACGAGGAGAAATGTTAAAGAGTTAGAGGCGGCAGAGGAGGCCAAAGAGTTAGAGGCGGCAGAGAAGGCCAAAGAAGTAGCTGCGTTAAAGAAGCCCAAAGAAGTAGCTGCGGCAAAGCAGGCTAAAGAAGTAGCTGCGGCAAAGCAGGCTAAAGAAGTAGCTGCGGCAAAGCAGGCTAAAGAAGTAGCTGCGGCAAAGCAGGCTAAAGAAGTAGCTGCGGCTGGAGGTAGAGGTGGAGGTGGAGGTAGAGGTAGAGGTAGAGGTAGAGGTAGAGGTAGAGGTAGAGGTAGAGGTAGAGGTTCAGAAGCTACTGCTGCTGTTGTGGCTGCTGGTGTTAAGCCGTTGAAATTTGTACTACCTGGAGGTTCAGAAGCTGGTGCAGAAGATATTACAGACGAGTATTTTGCTGAAGCCGACTCACTTGAACCTGAATCTGAGGATGATGAGGAGGAAAAGATTAGGCTTGATAGAATTAAAGCTTTAAGGCTGGAGAGTGTTAAGCTGTCCCCGGATGGAAGTTCATTGAATACACAACAAGATCATCCAAGCTGGATTTTCCCTAATATTGGAGACAACGGACTGACTTGCATGAGGAAGAACTGTTCACCTGGACCTGGAATATATGATCCTCTGGCACCTGTTGATCCGGTCAAGGTTCAGAAACTTTTGGAGTACCTAAAGAAAGCCGAGTATGACCCTTTAGACCCTTTTGCTTAACAAGTTAATAACAGCTTGTTAACATTATATTAACTTGTGTTTATTTGTTTGTTAGGAATATCCCGTTAGGCGAAGGCGGAATGGAAATTGAATTCTATAGGGTGCTAATCACCGAACGAAAGGACTGGCCAGTGAGGCCAGAAAAATATGGTAAATATGGGTGGTGTACTGATGAAGTAAGTTTATCTTAATGTCTTAGTTATTGTTGTCGTTGTCTGACTTATATTACATTATGGCTGCGTTGTTGTTTACTACTCAGTTTTCTGTTGTACAGCACTTGGCCGCGTTTATGAGAGTCCTTAGGTGTAGGTACAAACGAGATCCCTTCCCATTCCACAACAAACGCATTGCGTTTATAGACCCGTGGTTCACCAGTGAAATGGTTCACCGTCATTATCCGGTGTTCAAGTCCGAACCCAAGTTTTTTACAATGACTGGCAATTGTTATGAAGAATTAGTTAAAGGTTTGATTCCATCAGATGAACAAACTAATTTGAAGTGGATAGAAGATGTGGATCACCTGTATATTGCTCCACAAATTGGAGGCGATCACTGGGTGGCGCTGCACGTGGATCTCAACAGAAGGCATATTGATTGCTATGATAGCATCGTGGGACAAGTAACCGAAGAGAGTGAGCTTAGAATGCTGAATGCTTGTAGGGCGTTTACGCGGATGATTCCAGCAATGATGAACGCGAACGTTCCTCACGAAATTCTTACACCTACTTACAAACAGTTTACATTCAGGAGGAGGACAGTCTCCAAGGTCCCGCAAAACGTACAGATTGGTGACTGTGGCGTGTACGCTTTAAAGTTTATAGAATGTCTAGCGCTTGGTGTGTCTTTCGATGGAATCTGTGATCAAAACATCCAGGGCATACGTGTTAAAATGGCTGCAGAAATCTTCGATGAGTCACCTGATTTTATGAATCAGTTCACGTAAAAAACATTTGTATTTCTTTTGGTTAGGTAGGACTTGCACTTTGGATATGTAAAAAAACCTTTGGATTTCTTTTGGTAGGAATTGTACTTGGATATGTAAAAAAACATCTGGATTTCTTTTGGTAGGAATTGTACTTGGATATTGGAAAAATTTGGATTTCTTTTGGTAGGAATTGTACTTGGATTAGAAAGTCCTTTGTTTAGTATCTTTTCAATGTTACGGCTGAGTTATGTACTTCACACGGCTGAGTTATAATTAAATTTTGAATAAACATATATGTTATGGCTGAGTTATATATTTCGAACGGCTGAGTTATCTACTTCGTACGGATGAGTGAGTTATGGCTGAGTTATGTACTTGGTACGGCTTCGTTTAGTCTTTCGTGCCGTGCCTCGATATTACTAAAAGTGTTGTTGGGGAACCCCAAACAATAATTCTGTGCCTGCTCAGATCCACACGCGTAATCAATTTATAAAGTTATTTTTTTCACATTATATTATACAATATAATTAAAAATTGAACTCAAAATTCGAATAAAAATTTTGAAATTCCGACAAAGTGACTAAGTGATGGCTGAGTTATTGACTTACACGGCTGACTTATAAAATATTTGTAAATTAACATTATTATAACTCAACATTTAAATGTAAAATTGAATTATGAATATTACAATTATTATAACCAATAAAAAGTAATAATTATAGAGAGAGATTGATTTTTACACATTCTCACCAAGGATGTGTAAAACATACAACACATGAAGTTTAGGGGTTAGGGTTAGGGTTAGGGTTAGGGTTAGGGTTGGGGTTTAGGGTTTGAGATGTAGGGTTCAGATTATTTGATTTTTGGATTTGGTTCTAATGTGTTTTAATGTGTATGGTTTAAGGTTGTAATATGGATATAATAATATTATTACCATTTGAATATTTTTTTAAAAAATCAAAAAATCAAAATTTTTTTTGTTTATTTCCGGTTATGGGTCGGTTATATTAATATCTAACAATAAATAACCCAAAATATATTGTAATTAAGTAGATTAGCCTAATATAACAGAAATTAAGCCGAATATATCCGAAATTAATTAAACATACCAATTCAAAAATATCAAATTGAAAAATTTATTTTATCGGTCGGTTCGGTTTAGTCGGTTATTTAGTCATTCTAATAAATAACCCAAAATATATTGTAATAAAGTAGATTAGCCTAATATAACCGAAATTAAGCCGAATATATCCGAAATAAACCAAACATACCAATTCAAAAATATCAAATTGGAAAATTTATTTTATCGGTCGGTTCGGTTAAGTCGGTTATTTAGTCATTCTATTTTGAGGGTTGACTGAGATATCGTCTATGACGGCTGAGTTATAATTAATGATGACTGAGTTATAATTAATCATGACTGAGTTATTAAAATAGATTGATAAAACACCACAACATAGAAAGTTCATATCAATTCCAAAAAAAAAAAAAAAAACAACGGAGCTTGACTAATCTCACAGATACTTGTTCAAGCTCTCAAACTTCTTCTCCAGCGCGTCATATTTCTTTTCCAAATACAAGATCATTTCTTCTTGAATCTCGATGCGCTTCTTGGATGCATCCAAGTCCTGCTTCATCTCATTCTTCTCCTCCTGAATAACCCTAAACTCTTCGCGCACTGCATCAGTCCACCACTTCCTGAAACCGCAGCCTTGACCGGGACCCTTAAAAATAGTACATAATTCATATTAGACTAGAAAAAAGTCAGAAACAGAACACAAAACTCAAAAATAAGAGTACAAAAATCTTTACATCTGTGATGTCATACGGACAACTGAAATAACGTTCTCCTCTCGTGGTAGGATCATTAGAAGTGGCAACGAGAAGCACCGCACCGCAATTACACCCGATTGGAACGCCCTTGTCTCGCCTCCGGATTTCGCCGTACCTCATTTTCATATTTATTTCATTACGATTCAGCTCCTACAGTTCCACAAACACAATATTAAGATAATGCTTTGAGATTTCAGATAGTCCAGAGATCTACCTCAGCTTGGGCTTCAGAAGCAGTTTTCTCATCAGCCCTGGAGTTGCCGCCGTAGATATCTCTATTTGCCATCTTCTTGACTCGATCTCGATTACTGAAGCAATAAATCACAACAAATCCCTTAATTTATACTAAAACAATATATCGAACGACGTCGTTTGACAGTAATATACTTGACGGCTGAGTTGTGTTCTTTACACGACTGACTTAGGATAGTCAGTTAAATTAACAACTTTGTTATGGCTGACTTATGCAACGGCCATAATAATGGTTTTACGGCTGAGTTATCCGACGGCCACCCTATTAATTTATTATATACCCGCTCGGGAATGCAAAAAGGTTTGTTGGGGAGACGCAAACAATAATTATGTTTCTTGTTATCATCCATACGCTTAATAAAAATATTTTAAACGATTTATTATTAAAATTAAATTCAAAAATTTGAGTTCAAATTTCTCATGTATTTTTATTAATTATTAAAGAAGGGGCCAGTAATTTGACTAAGTAGTGGCTGGGTTATTGACTTAAACGGCTGAGTTATGAGATATTTGTAAAATAAGGTTATTATAACTCAAAATTAAAATTTAGAATGGCAAAATGAATATTACTATTATTATAACCAATAAAAATAATAATTATAGACAAAAGAGCGATTTTTACACATTCTGATCAAAATGTGTCAAACATACCAAAACATGTTGTTTAGGGGTTAGGGTTAGGGTTAGGGTTTAGGGTTTAGGGTTAGATGTGGTAACATTATTTGTTTTTAATATAACAGTTTGGTTTTGGATATAATGTGTTTGGATTAAGGTGGTAATATGGATATACTAATATGAGTACCATTTTGAAATTAATTTTTTTTTAAAAAATTTTAAAATTTTGAAATTAATTTTTGGTTATTTTCCGGTTATGGGTCGGTTAGATGAATATCTAACAATAAATAACCCAAAATATATTGTAATTAGGTCGGTTAGCATAATATAACCGAAATAAGCTGAATATAAGAAAACTAGGCAAACATACCAATACAAAAATTCCAAATTGGAAAAAATTATTTTTTCGGTTCGGTTCGGTTTAGTCGGTTATTTAATCATTCTAATTTGAAGGTTGGCTGAGATACCGTTTATGACTGCTGAGTTATCTTTCCAGCATCGACAGTTACAATAAGAGGGAAAGTGAACGGTTTTTAAACCGCGGAAAAAAAAAACTCTCTGTCCTTATCGTCGGCGAAATCTAACCCTAATTCCGCCGGAGATAATCTGTCTTTTTCTACTCTCCCGCCGTCATCTCTCGCCGTCCTCGCTCGATATCCTCATTCGCTCTTTCTTCTCTTCGTCGGCGCTGGTCTTGTTCGTTTCCGTCTAAGCCGTCTCGTCTTCGAGTTCCGGTATGTGTCTTCCTATTTATTTTTGAGTTACGGGTGATTGTCGCCGTCTTGGATGGCTGAGTTTGGACTGAGTTATCTTATGCTTTACGACTGAGTTATGTATTATGGCGGAGTTATTATATGCCTTGTGTTTGCCATATGTTATGGCTGATTTATTTTATGCTTTACTATCAGATGGCGAAGGATATTTCTGAAGAACAAGCAAGGGATTACCCACCAAGACTTTGGCCAGAAATGAAGTCTATTCTACATACTAAAGATATAAACACCAATTTCACGATGTTAGAATTCCCTCAGATTAGGGAATCAATAGGACTGGATGCGTGGGAAAAAACGAAGGATGTACCAATTGGAATAATCTGTAAGCTAGTTGATAGCCAATTCGTCTGGTCTGGTAAGGTTGTTCATTTCCTACTATGTAACCAGTTAAGGGTACATAAGAAGGAGCTTTGGTTTGTGGTCGGCGGTCAACCTATCAGGTTTGGGTTGAATGAATTTCATTATCTGACGGGGTTAAACATAGACCCAATGCCTACTGAACAGTTTGAACTTGAAGAGGAACACAAAAAGTTCTTCCGACTTTTGAAAGTGCCTGGTGGGGCAGGTCCAACGCTACTTGAACTCAGGGAAGCATTAAAAGTGTGCCGGGGATGGGTTAACCTTGATCATCGTAAATGGCTGGGGCTGTTGCTTCTTCAACACATTGGACTTTATGGTTTGCATCATAACTCTAGAATTCCATATGAAAGTGCCAAAAGAGTTTTTGATGATGAAGCAATGAAGACGTATCCGTGGGGTCGGTCAGCATTTGAAGCTCTTGTTGATTCCATAAAGATGCTGAACCCTACGGGAAAGTCGTACACCCTCAGTGGGTTTACACCCGTGTTACAGGCTTGGGCGTATGAGTCCATCAAATGCTTTGGAGAACGGTTTGGGAATGCATCAGCTAATGATGGTGGCATACCGATGCTTCAATGGGGTGGAAACCGTACACGTTCTACGATGGTATCGGTAATTGCTAAAGAGATCAAAGCGCTTGGTGAGGTAAGGTTTATATCTTGTTGAGTGATTGTTTAGTAATGGATGAGTTATGATTTAGTTATGACTGATTTATTGTTTAGTAACGGCTGAGTTATGTTTTAGTAATGGCTGATATATGGTTTAGTGTTGGCTGAGTTATTATTCACTGATGGGTCTCATTTTTTCTTATGTTACAGCTGCGTGTGACTAAAATGGTTATGAAGGATGATGTACGGGAGCTATTTCATACGTGGCCATATCAAAAAGACGACCCAGCAGTTGATCGCCTTATCCAAGACATACATGAGGATAAGTTTGTTAAAGGTTTTGGGATGTTGATTCGGACTCTCCTCCCGCAAAGAAGCAGAAAGTCAAGAAGGTGGTAGTTTCCAACAGTCAGTGTGGTGGATCTGGTGAAGGAGCTGAACAGAAGGTGGTAGTTTCCAACAGTCAGGGTGGTGGACCGGTTGGAACTCTCATTGAGTTGGTGTCTAATTTAACCTCAAGGTTTGACACCTTGGAAAAAACATTGGAGATAGAATAGAAGAGAGGATGAATGAAAGGTTTGAAACCAGGTTTCGTTCTGTTGAGAGTGATCTCAAGCAGATGAAAGAGCACGTGTTTTCCTTGGGTGTTGGGCAAACTGGCCAAAACAATGTTGAAGACCTTCGGGATGAACTGTTCTCACAAAACACTTGTAAAAATTTCAAAATAAAAAACCTTAGGGATGACCTGTTTTCACCAGAAAGTCCACCAGTACCAGTAGTTCCAGAAAAAATGCACCAAAACTACTCTGTCAACAGTCCTCCGGTAATGTCTGAATTATGTTCATGTTATGGCTGAGTTTCCAGATTGTTTAGGTTGAGTTATCATTATCTTTAATTGTCTTCGCTATGTTATACAGGTAGTTGGCCGTGGTTTGGCTGGGGTCAGTAGGAATCTGAATAAAGAGTTTGATAAAGATGAGTTTGATAAAGATGAGTTTGATAAAGATGAGTTTGATAAAGATGATCCTCTTAATTTCATTGAGAAGTCTCCAGCTGCTACGAAACCAATTCTACGGCCTAACACGAGGAAAAATGCCAATGATGGAAAGAAGGACGAAGAATTAAATGCAAAGAAGGCCAAAGTTGAGGCGGCCGCTGCGAAGAAGAACAAAGAGATGGCGGCAAAGAAGGCCAAAGATGAGGCGGCGGCTGCGAAGAAGGTCAAAGAGTTTGCGGAAAAGAAGGCAGAAGATGAGGCGGCGGCTGCAAAGAATGTCAAAGAGTTGGCGGAAGAGAAGGATGGAAATAATCCGCCAAAGAAAAGAGTTAGAAAGACTACTAAGCCTAATCAAATCATTCAATTGGGATCTGATTTGAATGAGGGAGTATCCAAAGCTGGTGCAAACGCTGCTGCCGACGCTGCTGACAGCAGTATATGTGATATGACAGCCAAGATTATGGCTGAAAACAATATCCTTGAACCTGAATCTGAGGATGATGAGGAGGAAAAGATTAGGCTTGATAGAATCAAAGCTTTAAGGCTGGAGAACGTTAAGCTGTCCCCGGATGGAAGTTCATTGAATAAACTACAAGCTACACAAGAGAGGACTTTTCCTTATATTGGGGACAACGGACTGACGTGCATGAGGAAGAACTGTTCACCTGGACCTGGAATATATGATCCTCTGGCACCTGTTGATCCGGTCAAGTTGCAGAAACTTTTGGAGTACCTAAAGAAAGCCGAGTATGACCCTTTAGACCCTTGTTAATCACATCTTGTTAAAATTATATTAACCTGTTTTTTTTTTTTTTAGGGGTACACCATTAGGAAAGTCAACATCAAATATTGAATTCTATAGGACTCTCATCACCGAAAGAAATAACTGGCCGTCTGGTACATTTGGGTGGCTGTCTGATAAAGTAAGTTTAACTTGATGGCTGAGTTATTATGTTTACGGCTGAGATATTATACGTAATGGCTGAGTTATTATGTTTACGGCTGAGATATAATACATATTGACAGTAGGTGGCAGTGGTATGATTTGTTATTGTTTACGACTGACTTATATTACATTATGGCTGAGTTGTTGTTTACTAATCAGTTTTTTGTTTTACAGCACTTGGGCGCGTTTATGAGACTCCTCAGTATTAGGTACAAACGAGATCCCTTCCCATTTCACAACAAACGCATTGCGTTTATAGACCCGTGGTTCACTAGATCGATGATTGGTGATTATACGATGTTCAATATGAAACCCAAGTTTTTTAAAATGACTGGCAATAGTTATGAAGAGTTAGTTAAAGGTTTGTTACCACTAGATGAACCGACTAATTTGAAGTGGATAGAAGATGTGGATCACCTGTATATTGCTCCACAAACTGGAGGCAATCACTGGGTGGCGCTGCACGTGGATCTAAAGAGAAGGCATATTGATTGCTATGATAGCATCGTGGGACAAGTAACCGAAAAGAGTGAGCTTACAATGCTGAATAATTGTAGGGCGTTTACACGGATGATTCCAGCAATGATGAACGCGAATGTTCCTCACGAAATTCGTACACCTACTGCCAGTCAGTTCAGTTTCAGGAGGAAGAGTGCCTCCAAGGTCCCTCAAAACGTACAGGTTGGTGACTGTGGCGTGTACGCTTTAAAGTTTATTGAATGTCTAGCGCTTGGTGTGTCTTTCGATGGAATCAGTGATCAAAATATCCAGGCTATACGGGTTAAAATGGCTGCAGAAATCTACGATGAGGCACCTGGTTTTTTTGATCCAGATTAAATAATGCATTATGTCCTTCCTTCCTTTTGTTTCTTTTGGAATTGTACTTGGATTTGTAAAACTTTGATTTGTCTATTTTCAAAATTATGGCTGGTTTACGGTTAAGTTACGGCTGATTTACATACTTCACACGGCTGACTTATGAAATATTTGTAAATTAAAATCATTATAACTCAAAATTAAAATATAGAATGAAAAAAAGGAATATGACAATCACTATAAGCAATGAAAAGTAATAATTATAGACAAAGATTGATTTTTACACATTCTCACCAAGGATGTGTAAAACATACAACACATGACGTTTAGGGGTTAGGGTTAGGGTTAGAGATGTATGTTTCATATTTTCCAATATTATGGGTTTTAATATAACAGTTTGGTTTTGGTTATATTGTGTTTGGTTTAAGGTGGTAATTTGGATATACTAATATGATAACCATTTTTCAAATTTTAAAAAAAATTTTGAAATTACTTTTCGGTTATTTCCGGTTATGTGTCGGTTAGACGACTATATAACCATAATATAACCCAAATGTTATCCAAATTAGGTCGATTAACTTAATATAACCGATAGCAAGCCGAATATAACCGTAATTAACCGAAAATAATGGAAAAATTAGTTTCCGGTTTGGGTCGGTTTGGTCAGTTATATAGTCATTCTAATTTGGGGTTGGATGAGTTATGGAAACGTTATGGCTGAGTTATCGTTTACGGTCTATTAATTTATTATATACCTTCTCGAGAAGACAAAAAGTGTTGTTGGAGAGACACAAACAATAATTATGTTTACGTTAAAGAACTACACGCGTAATAAGTTAGATTTTAGCGATTTTTTATTTAAAAAGAATTTAAAATTTGAATTTGAGGATAGAGATATCCAGCGTGGGATTGATATTCTCAGTCGTATTGTACCGGCCGATGCTTATGCCACCTTAGCATGTGGGGTACTAAGTATTTGTCAAGGGAATGAGGATATGGCCGTCCATTACCTCCAGCTGTTTGATGCAAATCATTATCCTCTGAAGTCTTCGGATGCCATGTTAACCGGTAATTATTTTATGTTTGAGTTATCTCGTTATAAGACGTCCCGGAAAAACTCATACTCAGCCTCCCTTCGCTATCCTGACAGCCAGCTACTCCCTTCACCCGCTTGTGCTGTGATGTGTTATTTAGAAGACGGTCTCCATCATCTCAACGGTCTCCTTCCTCTCCACTGTGGAGACATCTTTGAAATCATGTGCAAAAACTGTTACCTTTGGTGGTTGTCCGTCAAAGTCTTTGAGATCCTTTAGGGTTTCCAGCAGTGAATTCTAGTTTTACCTTATCAACTCGCGACTCTAAAGTCTGTTTATTTTAAAATAATTATTTTCCATTTTTTGTATTAAAGGCGAGTATCTTTTTTCATGTATTAAAGGTCCCTATTTTCCACAATTTAGTATCTCCTCTCATTAATGGCTGAGTTATCACAAGAAACAATATGAAAGTAAATGAGTGATATATATGACTTGACGGCTGAGTTATAATATTTACGGGAAATACTAAAGCGAAGCGTCGCTTATGAAGCCGAAGGGGTACTTTTTGTAAACCAAAGCGACGTTTCGCGTATTATAAATAATTTTTGCTATCGGACTTACACATCAAACCTTTGTCTCACGAAAACTCCTAAATCATCTCTCAGATTCGAAAAATCTATTTACATTCTTCCTTCAATCCGTCAGAAATGGCCCGTCGTTCTCCTTCAAGCCTTATAAGGACTGATCTGAGATGTCTGAACAGGGATCTTTCGCCAAACATAACAGCAGGTATACACATACATCTTCAGAGTAGATTTGTTTTACTGTTAAGGATAAAAGAGATTGAGTGTTTGCCTTTTTTAGTAACTGTTGATGACGACATTTTCCGTTGGGAGGCTACTCTAATCGGACCGGTGAATACACCTTATGAAGGGGGAGTGTTTAAACTTAGGCTTACTTTTCCACCTGATTACCCAAGAAGTCCCCCCAAGGTATCTATTTTTGATTATACTCCTTTTTATTTTAGGAAGCATGATTATTAGTACTCCTTTTTTGCAGCAACTCAATAGTTTTTTAAATAAAATTTCTTGATTATGCAGGTTGTTTTCATCACAAGAATTTGCCACCCAAATGTAGCAGATAGGGGAGGCATTCACCTAAAAGTTTTGAGGGCCGACCGTTGGACTCCCATGTCCATTGTTAAGCTTTTCAAGGAATTAGTGGAGAAATTGATTGAACCAGAGGTCAACGATGAGGAACAGACCATTGAATATCTTGCTAACCTTTACAAATCTGATAGGAGAAGGTTTGAAGTCATGGCTAGAGAGATGACTAATCAATATGCTGGGAGAGGAAACTGAAATATGAACTTAAATAGTTCAAATCTATTTTTAAGAACTCTTGAATAATTTATCTAATATTTGTTCTTTTTAATTCAATATTTCAGTCTCTGCTGTTGTAAACTCCTTTTTTAATTAAATATTTCAGTAACGTAATGGCCGAGTTATCACAACAAACAATCTGAAAGCAAACGACTGAGTTATACTAATGTATGGCTGAGCTATGGTATTTAAGGGAAAACGAAAGGTCTCGTCGATTAATATAACGGCTGAGTTATAGTGATTTATAAATCCTCAATGGCTGAGATATCGTAATACCGCTAAAATGGTGTTGTCTAACTGGTGTTAGTTGCCTTGATACCGTAATACCGCCAAATCATATAACTTTTTTCCCGCCAAAATATGATTTTATGGCTGAGTTATTGTATTTTCGGGAAAACGAAAGGTCATGTGACGGCTGATTTATTATATTTACGGGAAAACGAAAGGTCTCGTCGATTCATGTGACAGCTGAGTTATGGTTGAGATAGTAACATTATGGCTGAGTAAAGTGATATATATGACTTGACGACTGAGTTATAATATTTACGGGAAATCGAAAGGTCATGTGACGTCTGAGTAATGGCTGAGTTATCACAAGAAACAATTTTAAAGTAAATGAGTGATATATATGACTTGACGGGTAAATGAATGATATATTATAACGGATGAGTTATCAAAAGATTTATATTATTTACGGGAAAACGAAAGGTCAAGTTACGACTGAGTTATAGTGAGTAATGGCTGAGTTATCAAAAGAGTAATGGCTGATATTTTCACTTGACAGCTGAGTTGTAATACTCTGGTTCAACCAAATAATATAATATTATTCCATCTCTATATATATATACAAGTATTCCCGTTACTTTAGTCTATTACCTCTCAGATACAAACTAGAATAAAATTATTTTTTACAACACTATGTCCGCTCAAGCACCCAAGATGCCGGATCTCCCGACGATGTTTTCATAAAAATCGTTTCCCTTGTTGCAGAAGATGCTGCAGAAGATCGATGGTCCTCACTTGGTTCTATTTTAAGGGCTGGTCATAGGGGAAAAATGCAGTATACAGTAATGAAGTTCTAAAGACAGCCGTCATATATTGCCTTTGTACTGATCCATCAGAAATCAACACATCCAATGCCCCTGATGGTGGCCTCCAAAGTGAAGGGCGGCACAGGCCTTTCTTCGTCAAATGCTTTGACGCCGGCAACCCCATTGCCATTTACTACGAAGGGCTAAGGGTTGTGGCTGAGGATAGAGATATCCAGCGTGGGATTGATATTCTCAGTCGTATTGTACCGGCCGATGCTTATGCCACCTTAGCATGTGGGGTACTAAGTATTTGTCAAGGGAATGAGGTTATGGCCGTCCATTACCTCCAGCTGTTTGATGCAAATCATTATCCTCTGATGTCTGCGGATGCCATTGTGACCGGTAATGATTTTATGTTGGAATTATCTCGTTATAAGACGGCCCGGAAATACTCATACACAGCATCCCTTCGCTATCCTGACAGCCCGTCACTCCCTTCACCCGCTTGTGCTGTGATGTGTTATATAGATAACGGTCTCCATCTTCTCAACGGTTATCAAATAATGTGCAAAAACTGTTACCTTTGGTGGTTGTCCCTCAAAGTCGCTGAGATCCTTTAGGGTTTCCGGCAGTGAATTCAAGTTTTACCTTATCAACTCGTAACTCTAAATTCTGTTTATTTTAAAATAATTATTTTCCATTTCTTGTATTAAAGGCGAGTATCTTTTTTCATGTATTAAAGGTCCCTACACTATTTTCCACATTTTAGTATATCCTTTCATTTATCGGCTGAGTTATAGTAAAGTTATGGCTGAGGTATCAGAACAAACAATCTGAAAGCAAACGACTGATTTATACGAATTTATAGCTGAGTTATGGTATTTAATGGAAAACGAAAGGTCTCGTCGACGACGTTTAACGGCTGAGTTATAATGATTTATAAATCCATAATGGCTGAGATATCTTAATACCGGCTAAATTATAAATCCTTAATGTAGGATTTTTATAGACTTATAGTGATTTTTACACGATCTATTATTTGGTTAACTTATTGTTTCCCGCCAAAATATCGCTTTACAGCTGAGTTATAATATTTACGGAAAAACGAAAGGTCATGTGATATCTGAGTTATATTGAATAATGGCTGAGTTATCGAAAGAAAAAATCTGATATATATGACTTTACGGCTGAGTTATAATATTTACGGGAAAACGAGAGGTCTCGTCGACTCATATAACGCCTGAGTTATATTGATTTATAAATCCGTAATGGCTGAGATATCGTACCAATTATAAATCCGTAATGTAGGATTTTTATAGACTTATAGTGATTTTTACACGTTCTATTATTTGGTTAACTTATGGTTTCCCGCCTATTATTTGCTTAACTTATGGTTTCCCGGCAGTGGAATCAATGGGGGTTGCGTTCCAAGTTTTAGTATAAATAGGGAAAGGGTTGGAAATGTTAAGAGCATTCCAAACTAGAACGAAACTAGCAAAGATGCCAGTGACTACCCGATCTGCATGGTTGAAACGGGCCCGAGAACTGACAGCCGCTGGAACTAGCCCCCTCAAGAGCCGCTGTAATGCGTCGGATAATGCCCCCCCTCAAGAGTCTCCGTCTCGATCCCGTTACTTTAATCCTTTGCAAAGGGAACTCCGGATGTACCGAAGACGCCGCAAGAGACTTGGCGCTTATATTAAAGCATTTCGTCTTAAATTGGAGCAAGTCTTTCGGCTCTGCCGATTGGAAGGGACTATCCGAGTCCTGGATGAGCTCATCGACGAAGGTTTTTTTCTGGCGAAGTGGCGCATGACTCGTCTACTTGCTGAGCATGCCTCTTGCGTAGAACAGGTCTCCCGTATGGTGGTGCCCAACTTACCCGAAGGTGATTACGAACCTTTGGGAAATACTGACTTCCCGCACAACACGAAAGTCTTGGTATACCGAGCTTGCCTGGAGAGGCTGAGGCGGTACATCAACCACTTGGAGTCAACAGACCATTTCTTCCACGAAAGCCATGACGTAGAAGGTCCATGTGCCTTCTTGGAGGAGATGGTGTCCAAGGGCTCCGAAGTGCCGATGGAAAGGCTTGAATCCTTAAGGCGGGATTGAGTTATAGGAACAATCTATACGGCTGAGTTACAGGTCATGTGACGGCTGAGTTATAGAGAATGATGACTGAGTTATCATTATAAACAATTTGAAGAAATGACCTTCGTTTCTAATGATAACTCAGCCATAATTCTCATCGATCCATGTATTGACTGAGTTCTAGTTAGTAATGGCTGAATTATCAGTTGGAATAATCTGAAAAGGTCTCGTCGATGCGTCTATTACAGGAATAACTTATGGTTTCCCGCCAAAATATTGCTTACCAATAAATTAGGTTAACTTGCAATAATTTTATTGTTTAGTTTCCCGCCAAAATATTACTTAACGGCTGAGTTATAGTTTTACGGGAAAGCGAAAGGTCACGTCCATTCATTTTATGGCTGAGTTATAGTTTTAACTTATGGTTTCCCGCCAAAATTTGCTTAACCCTAAAATCATTAGTCTATTTATTACCTCTCAACTACAAATAGAACCAAGTGTCTGAGTTATAATATTCCCGTTTTTAGTCTATTACCTCTCAACTACAAACTAGAATAAAATTATTTTTTACAACACTATGTCCGCGCTAGCACCCAAGATACCGGATCTCCCCGACGACGTTTTCATCAAAATCGTTTCCCTTGTTGCAGAAAATGCTGCAGAATATGGTGGATGGACCGCACTTGGTTCTATTTTAAGGGATTGTCGTAGGGGAAAAAAGGCAGTATACAGTAAAGAAGTTCTAAAGACAGCTGCTATATATCGCCTTTGTACTGATCCCTCATCAGAAATCAACACATCCAATGCCCCTGATGGTGGCCTCCAAAATGAAGGGCGGAACAGGCCTTTCTTCGTCAAATGCTTTGAGGCCGGCAACCCCATTGCCATTTACTACGAAGGGCTACGGGTTGTGGCTGAGGATAGAGATATCCAGCGTGGGATTGATATTCTCAGTCGTATTGTACCGGCCGATGCTTATGCCACCTTAGCATGTGGGGTACTAAGTATTTGTCAAGGGAATGAGGATATGGCCGTCCATTACCTCCAGCTGTTTGATGCAAATCATTATCCTCTGAAGTCTTCGGATGCCATTGTAACCGGTAATTATTTTCTGGACGATTTATCTCGTTATAAGACGGCCCGGAAAAACTCATACTCAGCCTCCCATCGCTATCCTGACAGCCCGTCACTCCCTAAACCCGTTTGTGCTGTGATGTGTTGTTTGTATTATGGTTTCCATTCTCTCCGCTATGGAGACTATGAAATCATGTGCGAAAACTGTTACCTTCTGTGGTTGTCCCTCAAAGTCTCGGAGATCCTTTAGGGTTTCCAGCAGTGATTTTTAGTTTTACCTTATCAATTCGTGACTCTAATTTTTGTTTATTTTAAACGTCCCTTTTTCATGTATTAAACGTCCCTTTTTTTCTTCGGCTAATTCTATGTATCCACCTTTCATGCTTCCACATTTTAGTGTCTACTCTCATGTATTGGCTGAGTTATAGTTTTACGGGAACACGAAAGGTCACGTCGATTCATGTGACGGCTGAGTTATAGTGAATAACGGATGAGTTATCAAAATGAACAATCTATATGGCTGAGTAATCAAAAGAAAGGTCGCGTCTATTATTAGGTTAACTTGCCAAAATATTGCTTAACGGCTGAGTTATAGCTTTACGGGAAAACGAAAGATATAGTCGATTCATGTTATGGTTGAGTTATAGTGAGTTATGACTGAGTTATCGAAAAAGACAATATGAAAACAAACGACTGATCTATATGGCTGAGTTATTAAAAGAAATGTTTTTGTAATTATTAGGTTAACTTGCCAAAATATCGCTTAACGGCTGAGTTATAGCTTTACGGGAAAACGAAAGACGCATTTCATTAAATGTGTTGCACGGTATTTTATAGTTATTCTCGCGACACAGCGGAATTTTCGCTGCAGTCTGATTGGTGGACTCAGCGGCGGTTACAACCCATGACTCTATATAAATAGGGATGAAGGTTGGGGGAATAAATCATTCTAACTTCCACCAGCGTAAGAAATAGAAGGATGCCAGCAAGAACTCGATCCGCATTGCTGAGACAGGCCCGGGAAAGGATAGCCGCCGCATCCGGCAATCGGGAGCCGGAAAATCCCATTCCACAGGAGGTAGGAGAGACGTCCCGATCTCGTGAGGTCGCTCCGAACTCAAATACTGTCGAACCCGGTGTGTCTCCCCTTCAGCTAGAACTCCGAGAGTACCGAGCTCGGCGAAAGAGGATGGGCGCGTATATTCGGGCGCTTCGGCTGAAACTTGACCAGCTCCATCGTTTTTACCGTTTAGAGGGAACCATTCTAGTCCTGGAAGACCTTATCGTCGAAGGTTACTTCTTGGCACACTGGCGAATGGTCCGTCTACTTGATGAGCACAAGGCGTGCAAAGAACTCGTCGATCAGATGGATGTACCCGATCTCCCGAAAGGCGATCGCGAACCCCTGAGGGAAACCGCCTTCCCGTTCGTGACGGATGTCTGGGCCTATCGAGCTTGCTTGGCTAGGTTAATCCGATATGTTAATTTCCTGGAGTCGTCGGGTGAAGCCTTCCGCGAGCGCCATCTTCTTGAAGGCCCATGTGCCTTTATAGAGGACATGATGTCCAGAGGCTCTGGATTGCCAATCGAAAGGCTAGAGGCCTTACAACGGGTACGAGATTTCTGTCGAATTGCGGTGAACGAACTCGTAGTGGAGGAACCATTGGAGACTGACATATCTGGCCCAGCTCTCGTTCTGCGATTGCAGGACCGTCCAGAACGCTAGAGGGTTGGTGGCGAAACTTTTCGATCGGGCTCCCCCGACCGTTTAGTCGTTGTTATTATATATATTTTTTGTTGTTGTTTGGATGAAGTGTAATGGAAACTAATCAAAACGATTTTAGCGAAGTTTAATGTCATGGATGAGTTATAAAATTTACGGCTGAGTTATAGCTTTTACAGGAAAACGAAATATATAGTCGATTCATGTCATGACTGAGTTATTAAAGAAACAATATGAAAACAAACGACTGATTTATACGACTGATTATATGGCTGAGTTATAGTTTATTACGACTGAGTTATCATGATACAGGACGAAATATATCGTCGATTCATGTGATGGCTGAGTTATAGTGTGTTATGGCTGAGTTATACTACTTGACAGATGAGTAATACCACAAAATAAAGTAATAATACTTTGACAGATGAGTAACTATAGAGCACAAGTTTTCGCATTGTGCCCAACTTGCTTACATCGCGAACATGCGTGTTGCTTCCTAGGGCGTTTATTTTCAGTGGCAACTTCCAAAGATGATTTAATCCTACGCTTCTTTGGTCTTCCTGGCTGGTTCACAACAATCGGAGGCAAGCACTTCTGATTATCCACAACTTCAGGAGCAGGGAATGATTCATCTGGAGGCATGATTGAACCAGCCCATCCGTTAACCAAATCGACACTCCTAAATTTCGTATCGAACATGGATATACGAGACACATCCATATGCTCTGCAGTTGCGATTGCATGGATGCATGGTATTTTCTCGTGGTCGAAACGACGGCATGTGCAACTTTTTATTTCTAAATTTACAACATGCAAAGATGATCCATATTTCACTTCAACACGTACAGCATCAATCGTTTGTACCTCCATAAGTCTTGCTCCGGTGACACGGTCCTACAAGGGAGTAGAACAAAAAACAAAAACGCTTTAGGCTGAGTTATGAAAACAATTATGGCTGAGTTATTGAAACAATGGCTGAGTTATGAAAACAACGGCTGAGTTATGGAAACTATAATGGTAATGGCTGAGATAAGGAAACAATTACGGCAGCGATATGGTAACTGTTACGGATGAGTTATCAACATTGACGACTGACTTATGTAAAATTACCTGTAATAGTTTCTCAACACCTCAAGTGAGCGTTGTTTGCTGCGATTTTGCATCATCTCTCCGTTCAGAAAACCATCTGGTCATCATATCCCGTATCGATTCTAGAAGTTGAACTATGGGAAGACTTCTAGCATTTGACAGTGCATGGTTCATTGATTCTGCAATATTCGTTGTCATTAAATTGTACCTTTCACCCGGGAAATGAACACGCGCCCACATTCGGACACCAGCTCGTTGGAGGTATCCATGTAGTTCGAGATGACGTGCTTCAATCTCATTGAAAGCCTCATTAAAATCAGTTAGCCTAAAACACTTTGCCGCTTTTTTCACCAGAGGGAACAAATGTTTTCCTTTGAACTTCACCAATATGTTCTTATACAAATGGTAAGTGCAAATTCCACGTGAAGCCAACGGATACACTTGACGAATCGCTTTCCCTATTGACTGATGTCTGTCGGAGATTATCGCAAGATCCTTTTCGTCTGGAATGGCAACTTTGAGTTGTGTAAAGAACCAACGCCAAGACTCATCATTTTCAGTGTCAACAACAGCGAAAGCTAATGGGAAAATTTGAAAGTTACTATCCTGAGCTAGGGCTGTTAGAAGTGTCCCTTTGTAACTACCATGGAGAAACGTTCCGTCGACAACAACAACTTTGCGCATGAAAGCAAACCCAGCAATACTCGCACCAAAAGCAATAAAAACATATTTGAATCTATCTTCATCACCTATTTGAAGACGCGTGACTGTACCCGGATTTTCCCTTTTTAACTTGAATATGTAAGAAGGCAACTCGCTAAAACTTTCCTCAGGAGTTCCCTGATGGATATGCCTTGCATTCAGCAGCGTTCGATATGCCTTCCAATAACCCATCTGTCGACACCAACAAATTAATAAATCAGCCATAATATATAAATAACGCAGCCGATACATTCGAATAAGTCAGCCTTAAATAATCAATAAATGAGCCGTAAAATGTAAATAACTCAGCCTATACATACCTATAACTCAGCCATTGTTATCAATAATTAACTCAGCCTATACATACCTATAACTCAACCATTATTATCAATAAGTCAGTCGAAACATAGTAATTACCTTTAGACTAAATTGCTTATTGAAAATGACTCCGACACTTTTAGGTTTAACATCCGGACCAAGATCACCAAGATAGTCCCTGTAAAGACCTGCCAGTACATCAGCTGTTGATTGACGGCATCTAGTAGAACGTTCTGTCACAGAACATGTGTGTTCCGAATCGTATACACGAACATGAAAATCCGGGTCATCCCCTTGTACAGATGCACGAACTCTCCAAAGACATCCTTTAACCCAACACCTAAAAACCACTTGTCTCGGATTTGAGACTGGTACATTAAAATCAAATCCATCCCTAACCGAAATAAGTTTCACGTGATTCCTGAACTGCTTTTTGCTACTGTATCGTTGTCCTACAGCAAATTTTAGCGTTGACACCTCCAACCTAATAGCCTCCGGATTCATCTTTGATCCGGCAAAGTTATCATCTCTATGAGCTTTCTTCTGAGGAGGCGGAGTAGGTGGGTCTTCCACTGTACTCTGAGGCTCGCCCAATACAGAAAACTTCTCGTCATCAGACGACTCACCATCGGAGTCGTCGAAAACATCAAATCGGGTTGAAAATTCATCGTCTTCTTCTTCGTCAGATGCTACTTCGACAGCTTCTTCTTCGTTTTCTTTGTCAACGATCTTACCATAATCAAAACAAGTGCCTTCAAATCCCCCACCACACACTTCGTATGTAGATGCTGCTTTCGAGTCTCTGCTTCGCCGAATCATACTTCCTCTAGCTCCACTAGTTTCTATAGACTCTTTCGCCGAAAACTCTACACAGAGACGTAGCTGATCGGTTTTCCATAGACCCAAAAAACATTGCAACTGTCGATCATTGGAGACAAAAACTGGTGGAGTATCATGTGCCATATGTTTCATTGCCTTGTTCGAGAACATGTAGCTCAGCTTTAGCTCATGTCTAAACGAGTCCAATCCGTAGTCTTCAAGAACAAGCTTAACAAGCTTGTCGTATGTTGTGCCTCCATCTATCTGCACAACTATACACCCTCTCTCGTCGGAGTTAAATACATATCTCTGTGTCTTTATCCAATTACCGGACACAACTAGTACCGGTACTGGATCCATGAAATATAATGAAGAACAAGGTGGAGAAGAACAAAAGTAGAAGAACAAGGTGTGAAGAAGAAAGTGAAGAAGAAGTAGAAGAACAAGGTGAATAAGAAGGTAAATAGTTCACTTATTAACCAGTTGAAGAACCAGAATCGAACGACGTTTCGTATTTCCGGAGAAAAAGATGATGACATGGAATGCTGACATGGATGCTGCATCCGACGTGGCAAATCAGCCATGAAACAATACCATAACTCAGCCTAACTAAAACTCAGCCACAACACGAAAAACATTACAGTAATTAAAAAGCAAAAAAATTGCTGCCAAACTCAGCCGCTTCATGAACTGAAAATATGTAACTCAGCCGTATCGTTTGATAAGTCAGCCGTAACTAAAAAAACATTCTAGTAATTAATCTTTTGCCAATAAGTCAGCCGTCAAACGGCTGACTTGTCGATAAGTCAGCCTATGACGGCTGAGTTATTGTTTTTTACCATAACTCAGCCGTAACTACATCTCATAAGTCAGCCGTTTTTCATAACTCAGCCAGTCGGAAAATGGCAACTCAGCCGTGTCGTTGTGATAACTCAGTCAAAATTTTGACAACTCAACCGTGTCGTAGCGATAACTCAGCCAAAATCTTGACAACTCAACCATCAGTTGACAACTCAGCCATTACTACAGCTGAGTTATGCGCATAACTCAGCCAAATTTAATAAGTCAGTCATAACGCTTAGCTGACTTATGAACATAACTCAGCCAGATTTTCATAAGTCAGCCGTCCGCTCTTACTCAAATATTTTTTCCGATAACTCAGCCGCAACATACCAATAACTCAGCCGCAACATACTCTGTCTCGCGTTACGACTGAGTTATGGTACACGTCAGCGATTTCTGACGTGGCGTCTGACGTGGCAATGGCATTTTTGTAATAACGTTTTTTCCGGTAACATAAAACAGGGGCACGCTGGGTATTTTGAAAATACCCGAAACATTCTAGTAATAAAAAAGTTTTTTTGTAGATTCTGGTAATATTACCTAAAATGAGTAACATTTGAGTAATTCACCCTTTATTTATTTAAAACTGTTTCTTATACTTCAAGTTGTTTTTGGAATCCTCATAAAGCTGAATTTACCATCCTCATATTTTTGAGCAAAAATACAAATACATATACGTTTTAGTTTTATTTTCATATATGTACTAATATTTCCTCTTTGTTTTTTTGTAGATGATTAAATCTGGTTGGGATGAACCACCATCCTTCACTGATCTTGTGCGGAGGACACACACACGCAAAATGGAACTTTTGTCTATCTTCTTGTTGAGTCTCTTGTAATCAAAGTAGAGGAAGTTGATGCACAGATTACATCAAAAAATGGTTCTCCCCTCAGCCAAACGGCCAAATCTGGTGTCATTCCTTTCTCGTATTCTGTTGAACAAAGAATCTCTCAAGGTACTCTCTAAAAAAACTTTTTATCTTTCTTTATGCCTCATGCTCTATGGTCTGTACATATTGGTGAAATGTCTTGCTCTCTTTTTGTTTTGTTTGATTGGTTAAGTTTGTTTGATTTGTTAAGTTTGTCTGGATGCATTATATGTTTGCTTTTGAATACTGTTTGATATTTATTTTGTTTCTCTCACATGGGAACTGTTATGGACGAGCTGCTTGCATCACACGACAAACGCTTAATATGATCATGTAGTCTTTTGGAATTATACAACCCTCTGCTGCTGCTCCTGTTCTTGAGTCTTGATACAACTTCTACAACTGCTGCTCCTGCTCCAGATTCTACAACAGCTGCTCCTGCTCCAGCTGCTCCAGCTTCTACAACTGTTGCTCCTACTGCAGCTTCAAACCAAGACAACTTGCATGGTGTGCAACATTAGGTCTTTATGTCAAACTTCAAACGATTAGACTTTTATTTAGTAAGTCTTTTAATAAAATGTAAGATAACTACTTATGGCAATGTAAAATATTGCTGTTTGGATTTCATGTTTTGTGAATTTTGCTTTTTTTTTACAGATTTTTGTTTTTAGGAATGAATCTATATATACATTTTTGGAGACAATTATTAAATAAATCCTGAAGTTCAGTACTATTTACAAGAAATGCCACTGACATTAAATATTTAATTAAATTTATTTTTTTAATAAAATCTAATTGTTATAAATAGTAATGGTTAGAGGAGCATATGCCATAAATTTTTGTTTGATTGTTATAAATAAATTCGAAATGTATAGAAACTAATTAGTTCTACCTAAATTATTAAATAAAATAAATATACCTTTTTATATTTTAACACCATTTCAAAAAAAAAAGATTATTTCTATGCTAAACTTAATAAAAATTAAAATATTATGAATCTTTAGATTTATAAATGTTAAAAATCTCATAAAACATGATTTATTGCAACATTAGCATAAATTTTAAATATTATTAATCAAATGCTAGAACATGGGTTAAATTTTAATTAATATATAAATATAAGGGATAAAGATTTAAAATATGCAAAACATTAGTCATATACTTATATATATATATAGTTAATCTACTAATCAAATTATATTTTTTTTTCTAAAATAAAATATAGCTCCGCGGTGTACTGCGGGGTAAATTCTAGTTTTATTTATTTTTGGTAAATATATAATCAGCCACGAAACTAGAAGATTATTTTTCGTAGCTTTGAAAGCTACTATCTTTGTCACGAATGCTCATAAAATTAGTGGCTATATTCTCACAATTATGCCACTAACAAATATCGTGGCTTACACAGTGCAGTTACTAAATTGCTATTTTGTAATTCCTGGCTATATTATCACGAACTATTTGGTGACAAACATGGCTACTTAGCCACACAAACAGTGTGACAACTTCGTGGCTAATTTAGTCACTAAAGGATTATGGCCGTTTCGCAGCTAGTGTTAGCCACGAATTGTGAGTGACAATTTCGTGACTCTACAGACATGACAAAGTCACTAAATAATTTAGCTACGAGGTTATAACAACGATTTTTTATAGTGATTATTCGTGACTATTTTGGCTTATAGCCACAAATATTTTGGCTCAGCAATGAACATTTTGGTGGCTATACATGTTTTTTTAAATAGTGGGAGACAAAGCACCAAATTACTGAACCGTTTATAAAACCATAAAGCAAAGCCTCAATGGAACATCCTTCACATGAAAGGGTTAAAGAAGCAACCCCATTGCAATGACCCAACAGCCATAACAAAACAGAAGGGCAATGTGGCTGAAAGCGAGCAGCCAAACCAAACTGCGAGTATGAGAAACTATGGAGAAATAAGTGATAACACCCAGATCTATGGAGAAATAAGTGACAACTATCAATTCGGTGATATATAGGAAGAGAAGCATTTGTAAAAAGACATCTGGGATGAGGTCATAGTTTGAGCTCTATCTAGTATGATGTAATAGTTCTCATGGGAAAATAGAATGTTTCCCCTCATTTTTACATTAGAACTATGGTTTTGGAGTTTATCATTTTCTTATGGCGGTTGAGCTTGTAAGAAGTCTATAAAAGGACTCCTTATGATGAATAAAAAAATTCATCCTCCAACAATTAGCTTAATTCTCTAAAAAAGAGACTTGGGTGAAAGGGAAGGTTTTGCTTTAAATATTTCGTTTTAGTTTCAATCACGGCTCCAGTTACTAGATCAAAGTCGGCTCATATAAAGTTTCAGCTAAGCTTTTCAAGATTTCAACAAGAGATTAGGTGCCCCATTTGATATCTCGTCTCAAATGGATCTCCACATAATACATGAACATATATGCCCCCACATTTCGTTGTTGCCTCTAGCCCCCAGTTTTTAAGCGATTGTGAATAGCTAACCATGTGAATGCTTAAACTAAGACCATCTCCAATTATTTTCCCTATTCTTTTATTTATAATAGAGAAACTCTATAATAGAGGTGAGTTTCACTCCAACCCACCTCTATTCTCATCTCTAAAATAGAGATTGCTTTTTTTTTTCCTCTATATAGAGAAACTATAGTAAAATATAGTAATCTCTATTTTAGAAGTGAGAATAGAGATGAGTTGGAGCAACTTTGCCTCTAAAATAGATTGCTATATGCTTCTCTATTTATAGAAAAAAAAATAGAGATGGATTAGAGATGCTATAAGACCATCTCCAATGGTTTCTCCTATTTTTTCCTCTATAATAGGGTGAGTTTTACCTCGACCCAAACTCTACAATGAGAATGGCAGTACTCGGACAAGCCCAAAATACAAGCAACATAGCTAAAGACAGAGCAGCTACAAACTTTAAACAAATCAACCAAAAATGATAAGTAAATGGATAGGCAAGAATACACCAAACACTAACGTGAACATTATCATCAAGGAGACCTCCAACCTTGGCAACATTAAAGATAATAAATGTAAAGCCTTCTTGTGGAATAAGAAGCAACAGAAGTGCTCTAGATTCCGAGCTTGATGCTGCCATGAAATGGGTTGTAAACACAATGGACACTAGTAAAAAAAAACCTATAGCCACGTTTTTATCACCAAAAATCGTGACAAAATATTTAGTTGTCACGAATTAGCCACTAAACATATTCGTAGCACATTCGTGACTATTTAGCCACGAAATAATCATAAATATAGCAAGTGACAACTGTTGTCACCAACTAGCCACAAAAACGTTCGTAGCTATCTAGACACAACAAAATTTGTGGCTAAATCGTGACTCAAATTAACCACTAAATATTTCCGTGGCAAGGTTGTGGCTATACCAATGAATTAGTGAGATGACTATATAGCCACATCAACTATCGTAGCTGAATTGTGACTTAATTTGAATGGGATAATAATAAAGTGATTTTTTTGGTGAAACATAAACATAGTTGTATTTAGTTGTATAGTTGTACATTCAGCTTCATAGTTGTATTTTGGCAACTTTTGCGTCTTTGTAATTGTACCATGATTTAAATTATTATAGTGTAGTTGGACAAATGATGTTACATTATTAATTATCATTTAGGAGTTTCTCATGACATAACTTCGAAACCGTCATAATTCTCACATCTTTTGCATCAAAAGAAATGATCACTTGGAAACCGTCATAATTCTCACATCTTTTGCATCAAAAGAAATGATCACTTACAAAGTGTTCCTTACCATAAGAAGTATATATTGGAAAATGATAAATTCAAGTTTTATTTATTTAAAACTGTTTCTTATACTTCAAGTTGTTTTTGGAATCCTCATAAAGCTGAATTTACCATCCTCATATTTTTGAGCAAAAATACAAATACATATACATTTTAGTTTTATTTTCATATATGTACTAATATTTCCTCTTTGTTTTTTTGTAGATGATTAAATCTGGTTGGGATGAACCACCATCCTTCACTGATCTTGTGCGGAGGACACACACACGCAAAATGGAACTTTTGTCTATCTTCTTGTTGAGTCTCTTGTAATCAAAGTAGAGGAAGTTGATGCATAGATTACATCAAAAAATGGTTCTCCCCTCAGCCAAACGGCCAAATCTGGTGTCATTCCTTTCTCGTATTCTGTTGAACAAAGAATCTCTCAAGGTACTCTCTAAAACAACTTTTTATCTTTCTTTATGCCTCATGCTCTATGGTCTGTACATATTGGTGAAATGTCTTGCTCTCTTTTTGTTTTGTTTGATTGGTTAAGTTTGTTTGATTTGTTAAGTTTGTCTGGATGCATTATATGTTTGCTTTTGAATACTGTTTGATATTTATTTTGTTTCTCTCACATGGGAACTGTTATGGACGAGCTGCTTGCATCACACGACAAACGCTTAATATGATCATGTAGTCTTTTGGAATTATACAACCCTCTGCTGCTGCTCCTGTTCTTGAGTCTTGATACAACTTCTACAACTGCTGCTCCTGCTCCAGATTCTACAACAGCTGCTCCTGCTCCAGCTTCTACAACTGCTGCTCCCACTGCAGCTTCAAACCAAGACAACTTGCATGGTGTGCAACATTAGGTCTTTATGTCAAACTTCAAACGATTAGACTTTTATTTAGTAAGTCTTTTAATAAAATGTAAGATAACTACTTATGGCAATGTAAAATATTGCTGTTTGGATTTCATGTTTTGTGAATTTTGCTTTTTTTTTTACAGATTTTTGTTTTTAGGAATGAATCTATATATACATTTTTGGAGACAATTATGAAATAAATCCTGAAGTTCAGTACTATTTACAAGAAATGCCACTGACATTAAATATTTAATTAAATTTATTTTTTAATAAAATCTAATTGTTATAAATAGTAATGGTTAGAGGAGCATATGCCATAAATTTTTGTTTGATTGTTATAAATAAATTCGAAATGTATTTATAGAAACTAATTAGTTCTACCTATATTATTAAATAAAATAAATATACCTTTTTATATTTTAACACCATTTCAAAAAAAAAAGATTATTTTTATGCTAAACTTAATAAAAATTAAAATATTATGAATCTTTAGATTTATAAATGTTAAAAATCTCATAAAACATGATTTATTGCAACATTAGCATAAATTTTAAATATTATTAATCAAATGCTAGAACATGGGTTAAATTTTAATTAATATATAAATATAAGGGATAAAGATTTAAAATATGCAAAACATTAGTCATATACTTATATATATATATAGTTAATCTACTAATCAAATTATATTTTTCTTTTCTAAAATAAAATATAGCTCCGCGGTGTACCGCGGGGTAAATTCTAGTTTTATTTATTTTTGGTAAATATATAATCAGCCACGAAACTAGAAGATTATTTTTCGTAGCTTTGAAAGCTACTATCTTTGTCACGAATGCTCATAAAATTAGTGGCTATATTCTCACAATTATGCCACTAACAAATATCGTGGCTTACACAGTGCAGTTACTAAATTGCTATTTTGTAATTCCTGGCTATATTATCACGAACTATTTGGTGACAAACATGGCTACTTAGCCACACAAACAGTGTGACAACTTCGTGGCTAATTTAGTCACTAAAGGATTATGGCCGTTTCGTAGCTAGTGTTAGCCACGAATTGTGAGTGACAATTTCGTGACTCTACAGACATGACAAAGTCACTAAATAATTTAGCTACGAGGTTATAACAACGATTTTTTATAGTGATTATTCGTGACTATTTTGGCTTATAGCCACAAATATTTTGCCTCAGCAATGAACATTTTGGTGGCTATACATGTTTTTTTAAATAGTGGGAGACAAAGCACCAAATTACTGAACCGTTTATAAAACCATAAAGCACAGCCTCAATGGAACATCCTTCACATGAAAGGGTTAAAGAAGCAACCCCATTGCAATGACCCAACAGCCATAACAAAACAGAAGGGCAATGTGGCTGAAAGCGAGCAGCCAAACCAAACTGCGAGTATGAGAAACTATGGAGAAATAAGTGATAACACACAGATATATGGAGAAATAAGTGACAACTATCAATTCGGTGATATATAGGAAGAGAAGCATTTGTAAAAAGACATCTGGGATGAGGTCATAGTTTGAGCTCTATCTAGTATGATGTAATAGTTCTCATGGGAAAATAGAATGTTTCCCCTCATTTTTACATTAGAACTATGGTTTTGGAGTTTATCATTTTCTTATGGCGGTTGAGCTTGTAAAAGTCTATAAAAGGACTCCTTATGATGAATAAAAAAATTCAACCTCCAACAATTAGCTTAATTCTCTAAAAAAGAGACTTGGGTGAAAGGGAAGGTTTTGCTTTAAATATTTCGTTTTAGTTTCAATCACGGCTCCAGTTACTAGATCAAAGTCGGCTCATATAAAGTTTCAGCTAAGTTTTTCAAGATTTCAACAAGAGATTAGGTGCCCCATTTGATATCTCGTCTCCAGTGGGTCTCCACATAATACATGAACATATATGCCCCCACATTTCGTTGTTGCCTCTAGCCCCCAGTTTTTAAGCGATTGTGAATAGCTAACCATGTGAATGCTTAAACTAAGACCATCTCCAATGATTTTCCCTATTCTTTTATTTATAATAGAGAAACTCTATAATAGAGGTGAGTTTTACTCCAACCCCCCTCTATTCTCATCTCTAAAATAGAGATTGCTTTTTTTTCCTCTATATAGAGAAACTATAGTAAAATATAGTAATCTCTATTTTAGAAGTGAGAATAGAGATGAGTTGGAGCAAATTTGCCTCTAAAATAGATTGCTATATGCTTCTCTATTTATAGAAAAAAAAATAGAGATGGATTAGAGATGCTATAAGACCATCTCCAATGGTTTCTCCTATTTTTTCCTCTATAATAGAGAAACTCTATAATAGGGTGAGTTTTACCTCGACCCAAACTCTACAATGAGAATGGCTGTACTCGGACAAGCCCAAAGTACAAGCAACATAGCTAAAGACAGAGCAGCTACAAACTTTAAACAAATCAACCAAAAATGATAAGTAAATGGATAGGCAAGAATACACCAAACACTAACGTGAACATTATCATTAAGGAGACCTCCAACCTTGGCAACATTAAAGATAATAAATATAAAGCCTTCTTGTGGAATAAGAAGCAACAGAAGTGCTCTAGATTCCGAGCTTGATGCTGCCATGAAATGGGTTGTAAACACAATGGACACTAGTAAAAAAAAAACCTATAAGCACGTTTTTATCACCAAAAATGGTGACAAAATATATAGTTGTCACGAATTAGCCACTAAACATATTCGTAGCACATTCGTGACTATTTAGCCACGAATTAATCATAAATATAGCATGTGACAACTGTTGTCACCAACTAGCCACAAAAACGTTCGTAGCTATCTAGACACAACAAAATTCGTGGCTAAATCGTGACTCAAATTAACCACTAAATATTTTCGTGGCAAGTTTGTGGCTATACCAATGAATTAGTGAGATGGCTATATAGCCACATCAACTATCGTAGCTGAATTGTGACTTAATTTGAATGGGATAATAATAAAGTGATTTTTTTGGTGAAACATAAACATAGTTGTATGTAGTTGTATAGTTGTACATTCAGCTTCATAGTTGTATTTTGGCAACTTTTGCGTCTTTGTAATTGTACCATGATTTAAATTATTATAGTGTAGTTGGACAAATGATGTTACATTATTAATTATCATTTAGGAGTTTCTCATGACATAACTTGGAAACCGTCATAATTCTCACATCTTTTGCATCAAAAGAAATGATCACTTGGAAACCGTCATAATTCTCACATCTTTTGCATCAAAAGAAATGATCACTTACAAAGTGTTCCTTACCATAAGAAGTATATATTGGAAAATGATAAATTCAAGTTTTATTTATTTAAAACTGTTTCTTATACTTCAAGTTGTTTTTGGAATCCTCATAAAGCTGAATTTACCATCCTCATATTTTTGAGCAAAAATACAAATACATATACGTTTTAGTTTTATTTTCATATATGTACTAATATTTCCTCTTTGTTTTTTTGTAGATGATTAAATCTGGTTGGGATGAACCACCATCCTTCACTGATCTTGTGCGGAGGACACACACACGCAAAAATGAAACTTTTGTCTATCCTCTTGTTGAGTCTCTTGTAATCAAAGTAGAGGAAGTTGATGCACAGATTACATCAAAAAATGGTTCTCCCCACAGCCAAACGGCCAAATCTGGTGTCATTCCTTTCTCGTATTCTGTTGAACAAAGAATCTCTCAAGGTACTCTCTAAAAAAACTTTTTATCTTTCTTTATGCCTCATGCTCTATGGTCTGTACATATTGGTGAAATGTCTTGCTCTCTTTTTGTTTTGTTTGATTGGTTAAGTTTGTTTGATTTGTTAAGTTTGTCTGGATGCATTATATGTTTGCTTTTGAATACTGTTTGATATTTATTTTGTTTCTCTCACATGGGAACTGTTATGGACGAGCTGCTTGCATCACACAACAAACGCTTAATATGATCATGTAGTCTTTTGGAATTATACAACCCTCTGCTGCTGCTCCTGTTCTTGAGTCTTGATACAACTTCTACAACTGCTGCTCCTGCTCCAGATTCTACAACAGCTGCTCCTGCTCCAGCTTCTACAACTGCTGCTCCTACTGCAGATTCAAACCAAGACAACTTGCATGGTGTGCAACATTAGGTCTTTATGTCAAACTTCAAACGATTAGACTTTTATTTAGTAAGTCTTTTAATAAAATGTAAGATAACTACTTATGGCAATGTAAAATATTGCTGTTTGGATTTCATGTTTTGTGAATTTTGCTTTTTTTTTTACAGATTTTTGTTTTTAGGAATGAATTTTATTTATTTTTGGTGGCTATACATGTTTTTTTAACTAGTGGGAGACAAAGCACCAAATTACTGAACCGTTTATAAAACCATAAAGCACAGCCTCAATGGAACATCCTTCACATGAAAGGGTTAAAGAAGCAACCCCATTGCAATGACCCAACAGCCATAACAAAACAGAAGGGCAATGTGGCTGAAAGCGAGCAGCCAAACCGAACTGCGAGTATGAGAAACTATGGAGAAATAAGTGATAACACCCAGATCTATGGAGAAATAAGTGACAACTATCAATTCGGTGATATATAGGAAGAGAAGCATTTGTAAAAAGACATCTGGGATGGGGTCATAGTTTGAGCTCTATCTAGTATGATGTAATAGTTCTCATGGGAAAATAGAATGTTTCCCCTCATTTTTACATTAGAACTATGGTTTTGGAGTTTATCATTTTCTTATGGCGGTTGAGCTTGTAAGAAGTCTATAAAAGGACTCCTTATGATGAATAAAAAAATTCAACCTCCAACAATTAGCTTAATTCTCTAAAAAAGAGACTTGGGTGAAAGGGAAGGTTTTGCTTTAAATATTTCGTTTTAGTTTCAATCACGGCTCCAGTTACTAGATCAAAGTCGGCTCATATCAAGTTTCAGCTAAGTTTTTCAAGATTTCAACAAGAGATTAGGTGCCCCATTTGATATCTCGTCTCCAATGGATCTCCACATAATACATGAACATATATGCCCCCACATTTCGCTGTTGCCTCTAGCCCCCAGTTTTTAAGCGATTGTGAATAGCTAACCATGTGAATGCTTAAACTAAGACCATCTCCAATGGTTTTTCCTATTCTTTTATTTATAATAGAGAAACTCTATAATAGAGGTGAGTCTCATCTCTAAAGATTGCTATTTTTTCCTCTATATATAGAGAAACTCTATTTTTCTTCTATAAATAGAGGAAAATATAGTAATCACTATTTTAGAGGCGAGAATAGAGATAAGTTAGAGCAAATTTGCCTCTAAAATAGATTGCTATATGTTTCTCTATTTATAGAGAAAAAAAGTAGAGATGGATTGGAGATGCTCTAAAACCATCTCTAATAGTTTTCCCTATTTTTTCTTCTATAATAAAGAAATTCTATAATAGGGTGAGTTTTACCTCAACCCAAACTCTACAATGAGAATAGCTGTACTCGGACAAGCCCAAAATACAAGCAACATAGCTAAAGACAGAGCAGCTACAAACTTTAAACAAATCAACCAAAAATGATAAGTAAATGGATAGGCAAGAATACACCAAACACTAACGTGAACATTATCATCAAGGAGACCTCCAACCTTGGCAACATTAAAGATAATAAATGTCAAGGACTCCTTATGATGAATAAAAAAATTCAACCTCCAACAATTAGCTTAATATTCTAGAAAAAGACTTGGATGAAAGGGAAGGTACAGTTTCGGACATGTTTGTCAACGAATCTTACCATGACCGCTAACTAACTATATTTACACACTGCTCCAGAATTTTTTGAAATTTTTTTTTTGTATGTTTTCTTAATTTTATATGTTTGACTAATTTAAATTTAATTAGGTACATACTTAAATATTCTTCTTTAAATACCCTTTTATTATATAGTATGTGTTTATATTTGTATTTTTCTGTATATTATACACAGTAGATACATATGTTGAGGATAAGCTTGAACTAGCGTTTAAGTTATCCTAATCCCACGAGTAATGGTTTCCTAAGAGGATTAGGATTAGAACAATTAAGGAGTTATCTTATTGTTTAGTTAAATAAGAAATATTAAAAGTCTCTCTGTATATAAGGATGTGTTGGGATGTAACACAACTTGTGAGATTAGAGAGATTGAGATTACATTAAAGCAATATACGAGAGTTATTCGTTAAAGAGTTTGTGTTTGATTCAATATTTGGTATCAGAGCATCATTGAATTCTTGAAACACAAAGTCGTCTTTCTGTTTTCGTTTATGTTCTGTTTCCGTTCCAAAGTTTAAAAGCTTCTACAGACAGCGAGACTAATCAAGAAACATGGGGGATATTGTTGCTATGACTTCCGCACCTAAGGAGACCAATACATCTACTTTTCAATGTCCGATGCTTACCTCCACTAACTACACGGTGTGGGCAATGAAGATGACAGTTATGTTGAAGGTAAACAAGGTGTGGGAGAAAATTGAGACAGACGTTGCCAGGGCTCTCTTGTTTCAATATATTCCGGAGACACTAAATTTGCAAGTTGGTAACCTAGGTACTCCGAAAGAGATTTGGGACGCGATTAAGTCAAGGTATGTTGGAGCTGAGAGAGTCAAGGAGGCAATATTGCAGACACTCATGTCGGAATTTGAAAGAATGAGAATGAAACCGACAGATACAATAGAAGAATTTGTGGGAAAGCTATCAGAAATTGCATCCAAATCAGGAGCTCTTGGCGTGAATATTGAAGAACCTAAGCTATTTAAGAAATTCCTAAATAGCTTACCAAGGAGAAAGTATATCCACATCATTGCAGCTCTGGAGCAGATACTTGATCTTAACAAAACGAGTTTTGTGGATATAGTTGGGAGACTCAAGACGTATGAGGAGAGAATCCGGGATGAAGAAGATCTAGAAGAGGATCAAACCAAGCTCTTGTACTCAAACAATTATCAAGAGAACCTTGATCAAGGACGAAGTAGAGGAGCACGAGGAGGACGTTTCTTAAGACGTGGTAGAGGACGAGGTAGGAACAATTACCAGAACAGAGACAAGACTGCAATTGTGTGTTACCGATGTGACAAACAGGGTCACTACGCATCAAACTGTCCGGACAGACTGCTCAAGCTTCAAGAGGTTCAGGACTCAAGTGAGATAGATAACCAGGAGTCTGAGGACTTGTTGATGCATGAAGTTGTATTCCTTAATGAAAAGAAGGTTAACCCACAAAACTTTGAGACAAAGACTGATGGAAACAATGTTTGGTATCTGGATAATGGAGCCAGTAACCATATGACTGGTAACCGGAGCTATTTTAGCAATCTTGATGAGACCATAACAGGTAAAGTTAGATTCGGTGATGACTCAAGGGTGGATATCAAAGGGAGAGGTTCGATTCTCTTTGTCACCAAGTCGGGTGATAGAAAAATATTAGCTCAAGTCTACTGGATTCCAGAACTCATAAGTAATATCATCAGTCTTGGACAAGCCACAGAGACAGGTTGTGAAGTTAGAATGAAGGAAAATTTCTTAACATTACATGATCGCGATGGAAAGCTCTTGGTAAAGGCAAGCAGGTCACGAAATCGACTCTACAAGGTGTGAATGGAAGCTGAAGCTAGTCTACTGCAGGTTACAGAAACTTATGATACAGCTGCGAGGTGGCATGAAAGACTAGGTCATGTCAATGCTAAAGTAATAGTATTAATGATCAGAAAAGAGTTAGCTATTGGAATCCCGAAGATAAGAGTTGTTAAGGAGACTTGTGCGTCTTGTTTACTTGGAAAGCAAACGAGGAAGTCATTCCCAAAGGCAACAGGTTTTAGAGCTGAACGACCACTAAAGATGATCCATGGGGATCTTTGCGGTCCTATCACACCTGCGACTGCAGCACAAAATAAGTACATATTTGTGCTCATTGATGATTATTCTCGATACATGTGGTCTCTGTTGTTGAAGGAGAAGAGCGATGCGTTCAGAGCATTCACAAAATTTAAAGCCCTCATTGAGCAAGAGTTAGGAACAACAATCAAGGTCTTTCGCACGGATAGGGGGGGTGAATTCGTGTCCTCTGAATTCTCGAGTTTCTGTGAAGAGTCTGGAATTCAAAGACACTTAACTGCTCCCTACTCACCACAACAGAATGGAGTGGTAGAGAGAAGAAACAGAACATTACTTGAAATGACCAGGAGTATTTTAAAACACATGAGCGTTCCTAATTATCTATGGGGAGAGGCAGTAAGGCAATCCACCTACTTGATAAATAGAGTTGCAACAAGGTCTTTAGTTCAGAAAACTCCGTATGAGATGTTAAAAGGGAAGAAGCCGAACCTAGAGCACTTGCGAGTTTTTGGTTGTGTTGGTTATGCAAGAATGGAGTCGCAGCACTTAAAGAAATTGGATGACAGAACTCGAGCTTTAGTGCACCTCGGAACTGAGCCAGGAAGTAAAGCATATCGTCTGTTCAATCCATCCACTCGACGAGTGACAGTTAGTAGAGACGTCATCTTCGATGAAATTAAGAAGTGGAACTGGAGTGATTCGCTTGATGAGACAGAAGCTCCGGGGTCGTTCACTTTGAGTTTTGGTGATTTCGGTAACAGCGGTCTGAGAGAGCATATCGAGGAGTGTGGAGATGTTAATAACTCCGAGAATGAAGTTGAGGTGCAAGAAGAAACGCAAGAACAAGAAATAGAAGAAGTTCTACCTGTTTTGCGAAGGTCTACTCGACCTAGTGTGAAGCCTAGTCTTCTAGATGATTACGTACTAGTTGCAGAGATAGAGGCAGAGCAGCTTTTATTATCTTTGGATGACGAACCTAGAACGTATGAGGAAGCTAAGGAACTGGGAGTGTGGAGAGAAGCCTACAATGAGGAGCTAAGTTCGATAGAGAAAAACAGAACATGGAACTTAGTGGAATTACCAGCTGGTATCAAGCCGATTGGCTTGAAATGGGTTTTCAAAGTTAAACGCAATTCAGATGGAAGCATTAATAAGCATAAGGCGAGGTTAGTCACCAAAGCATATGTTCAGAAACATGGAGTTGATTTTGATGAAGTGTTCGCTCCGGTGGCCCGACTCGAGACAATCCGGTTCATCATTGCATTGGCTGCTTCCAGAGGATGGGAGATACATCATTTGGATGTAAAAACAGCCTTCTTACACGGCGATCTCAGAGAGGAGGTATTCGTTTCACAGCCTGAAGGTTATAAGAAGAAAGGTAGCGAGGGTCTGGTGTACAAGTTGAACAAAGCTCTCTATGGCTTGCGTCAAGCTCCGCGAGCTTGGAATCACAAGCTTAATCAGATTTTGATGGAGTTGAGTTTCATCTGTTGTGCTAAAGAGCCTGCTCTATACCGTAGACAAGATAAAGAAGGCTTGTTGGTGGTCGCTGTCTATGTAGACGATCTTCTTGTTACAGGTAGTAACATGAAACTGATTCTTGAGTTTAAACATAGTATGTTGGCCAGGTTTGAAATGAGTGACCTGGGAAGATTGACATACTATCTTGGTATTGAGGTGTTGCAAGAAAATGGTGGGATTACTTTGAAACAGGGGAGGTATGCTTCAAAGATTCTTGAGGATGCTGGTATGAATGAGAGTAACGCAGTTCAAACTCCGATGGATTCTGGTACTAAACTCTCTAAGGCTCTGGCAAAACAGTCTATCAGTGAACATGACTATAGGAGAAGCATTGGTTGTCTCCAGTATTTGATTCACACTCGACCTGACCTCTCATTTGCTGTTGGGATGTTGAGTCGCTATATGCATAGCCCTAAGAAGAGTCACGGTGCAGCACTGAAGCATGTGTTGAGATATTTACAAGGGACTAAAGAGTTTGGCCTTACGTTCAAGCGAGGAAACAACACAGGGTTGATAGGATATTGTGATAGCAGTCACAATGTAGATGAAGATGATGGTAAGAGTACCAGCGGTTATATCTTTTATCTTAACGGGTGTCCGGTTTCTTGGTGTTCTCAGAAACAGGAAACGGTGGCATTATCCTCCTGTGAAGCAGAGTTCATGTCTGCTACAGAAGCTGCAAAGCAGGCAATATGGTTGCAGGAGTTATTCTCTGAAGTTACGGGAGAAGCTCTTAGGAAGGTGATGATTCGCATTGATAACAAGTCGGCTATAGCACTCACCAGAAATCCTGTCTTCCACGGCCGTAGCAAGCATATACACAGGAAATATCATTTTATCCGTGAATGTGTCGAGAACGAACAAGTGGAGGTTGATCATGTTCCTGGTGTTGAACAGAAGGCAGATATCTTAACCAAGCCGCTTGGGAGGATTAAGTTCAGAGAAATGAGAGAGTCCATTGGTGTTCATGATGTGTCCAACAAGAACTTCAAGCTTAAGGGGATGATTGTTGAGTATAAGCTTGAACTAGCTTGAGGTTTAAGTTATCCTAATTCCACCGAGTAATGGTTTCCTAAGAGGATTAGGATTAGAACAATTAAGGAGTTATCTTATTGTTTAGTTAAATAAGAAATATTAAAAGTCTCTCTATATATAAGGATGTGTTGGGATGTAACACAACTTGTGAGATTAGAGAGATTGAGATTGCATTAGTTTTGAGAAGTTTCTAAAGAAATATACGAGAGTTATTCGTTAAAGAGTTTGTCTTTGATTCAATATTAAATTTGGGCTTATCTTGGGCTTCTAACTAAAAATCAATTGTCAATTAGTAGATTGATACTAACCCTTTATATATTAATGATAATCCTTTCAAACTTCAGAAGTGGGACTTGGTTTGTGGGATGTGGGATTATCATTAATATATAAAGGGTTAGGGTCAATCTACTAATTGCCAATTGATTTTTAGTTAGAAGCCCAAAATAAGTCCAAATTTAACAACATATATTCTTCATAATTTGCGCAAGTTGTAAGTAAAAAATTATTGCTTGAAAAAGTCCCCAAATGCGCACGTAGATTTTATATCATTTACTCTTTCTTTCTTTCTTTGGCAGCGTTGACATTTCTGGATATTGATTGGGCATTCGCTCACCCAACGCCCATAAGAGGTATTTGCTCTTCCACTGAGCATGAACCGTTCTTTATCTCCCAAAAAAACAAAAATGTGGAAGAACATGAAAAGTATTCTTTTGACATTGGCTATGATTGAGATCTTCTCCATTATACACCTTGTTCAACCACAGAATCAAGACGGTAATCTGAGTTTTCATAGTTATCTACATAATTTTATGTATTTTATTTATTTTGTCCAGCTTTTTCTTTTATGTTTGACCAGGATTCATCAGTTTGGATTGTGGCATGCCCATTGATGAATCTCCTTATACCGATCCGGATAGTGGATTAGTATTCACATCGGATTCGGTCGTTATCCAGACGGGAGAGAGTGGCAGAGTCGAAAAAGCTTTCGACAACATACACATAAAACCATATCTGGTTATGAGATACTTTCCAGAAGGACTACGAAACTGTTACACCCTGAATGTCACGCGCAACACAACTTATCACATTGGAGCCATGTTCTTATATGGGAATTACGATGGTCTTAATACTTACCCAAACTTTGATCTCTATCTTGGTCCTAATAAGTGGGAGACAATAGATTTGGAAAGATATAAAAACGGTACATGGGTTGGTATGATCCACACTCCACGATCAAGCTCTTTGGAAATGTGTCTTGTCAAGACTGGAACAACATTTCCATTGATATCAACCATTGAAATACGCCCTTTTGGAAACAATACATATGGCCCTCGTCCTGGTTCGCTGAGCACTTTACGGTACTTTTTCAACGATACATCTAGCAATATCAGGTACGTTCGTAACTCTGTTTTGAAGCATTTCCATTGGAGATGCACTGAATAATTTTTCGTAACTTTTTTGCTTGACTTTTACATTTTTTTTTTTTTTGGTTGATACCCTCAAAGGTAAGGTAAATCTAATCATAATCTCCGTAGGTAGTTTAGTCTATTCCCTTTGAGAATATTCCTTCTCTTGAGGGAGAGATGGAATTAGAGGCATAAGACCATCACCATTGGTTATTTTTAGTTGAGTGTATTTTTTTAATTAACTTTAATGTTATTTAATGAATACTGTTTTCAGAATGTGTAAAAAGGAACAAAAATGTTTCCAAATAGACATTTAAGACATTCTAAAGAAAATAACCATTTAATATTATTAAAAAAATTATAAAAAATTTATAGACTTAAGTCCAAACGTCGTCTCAAGAGCCACCCAAACTCACGACGTTAATGCTTTTGCCTGAGATATTTACCAGTTGAGGTATTGGTTCTTGATCAAATAGATTTTCTTATCAAGTACTCAAAATTTTATTCTTAGAAGCACATTAACTTTTCAGTTTTTGCACAACATAAGTTATTTTATTCTTAAAAACACAAAAACTGAAAATACTACAACCATAAATAAAAGTTTTATCAAATTAAGTTAATGTTAAATAACTTATGTTGTTCTTTTTTAACTTCATTATTTATTTTTATTAGTTAATATCCATGCTAAATGAATTGCATCTTTTAGTACATGTCAAAATTTAATTAAGAACACATGTAAAATTAGCATATATATATATATATATATATTTTTATATATTTGTCTTTATTAGTTTTCCTTATTAGTCTATCTTTTTTAACTACAGACATATAATTTATATGTTAATATCCTTTATTTTCTTAATTAGTTTTCATACTATGTTGAAGAAAAAACTCATTTTTGACATGTGACACTAAACAATATACTTGACACATATCATGATTCTGTTAATGGTTAACTTTGAAAACAAAAATTTCTATCTATGGGTTGTGTAAACCATATACCATTCCTTCTTGAAGAGCTTGAAATAAAGGTGGTTATAAAATGCAAAGAAGAGTTGGACAAAATATATTCTTATTTTGTAATGATTGATCGCCCTATTATTTGTATGTGATTGTGTACAATATATATACTAGATTTGACTCGCGTTACACCGTGGGACAAATTATTTGATAAAATAAATAAATTAGAAGTATTATATCTTTGTTAATTTTGTTTGCTTTGTTCACTGTTTAAAATTTTATTATTTGTATTTTGATTGTTAATGTATGATTTAATCCACAATATACTGCAGGACAATTAATATGTCTATTACTCTAATATTAATATTGTTAACAAAATAATGAAATGGTTTCTTATCCTTGTAGTACATAATTAATAATATCTTAAATTTATATTAATATTAACCCAAACATGTTCTACCATATAACATCGTTTTATGATATTTTACCTCGTGGTACACCGCAGGACAAGTTTTGTAAATATTTAAATATATTTTAAATATTTTAAACGTTTTATAAAGTTTGTTTTTTAAAAAAATAGAGATATTTATAATATTTAAACTTTGTAAGAAATTTAAATATTTATAATATGTGAAACTTCATAAAAGTTAAATATTATAAATATCTCGTTTTATAAAGTTTAAATTTTTGAAAAATTAAAATATTTATAATATTTAAACTTTTTATAAAGTACAAGTATTTATAAATTTTTGAAATTTTTTAAAAGTTAAAATTCTCTAAAATAAAAAAACTGGAATTAACTGAAATGTTTTTTAAATTAGATCAAGTTTCCACCTCATTTTTATTCAGAGTCAATTTGGTATCTCTTTTATAGTATGATTCTGAATCTTTGTCATGTGTGCTTTTAGGTGATGTAGGACATTCTATATATATATATATATATATATATTATTTTATTCATTAGTTGAGTAATATATGTCCGTTTAGAAATTTTGAATTACATCATATGAAGAAAAAATTACTAATATTATTAACGAATAGATTATATAATAATTCAAAATAATTTAAATATAAAATTAAACAAAAGTCTAAAGGTAATCACATATATATGTTTTAATTAGGTTGAGAGATTTCGTTATCTTTTAAATCTTACCTATAATTAATTTTAGAATTTTGGTAACTAAATTTTCTAGGGATTAACATTGCAAATAAAAATTTAAATAAAAAAAACTATAAAGATAGAACACACCAAATGTACTTTAAAAATGTAAATATAGATTAGGCTTATATATCCTAGCAAAGGCTAAGTGTTATAAACACAATTATTGGAATCTTTTAGAAAAGTAGCTTTTTTTTTTTCCACAAAGATTAACTTTATTAATTTAACAATTGTCTTTACATAGAGCTTGTAAGAGCCAAACCGGTTTTACTACAGAATTAACGTAAAAATTATTGTCAATACAACCATTCTTAGCCAATACATGAGCCACATTATTACATTCTCTCTTGACAAAGCTAAAAGAAATATTGTTCAAACGTGATGCCCACAAGTCAATATCTTTCAATAAATTTCGTAAAAGTAGAAAAGTAGCTAAGAAAAATATGTTGTACTTAAGATAAAACTATGACTAAAATGCTCTTCTGATATCGGAGTGAGAGTGTCTAAATGGTAGCTAAGAAAAATATGTTGTACTCTCTCAGATAGTAGTGTAGAGTGTGGTTTAGCATCATCTGGTTAACGTAATTCAAACCAAAACTAATCCATTTAGAACTTTAGTCCAGGCCCAATAAAGAATCTAGTGATCAGTTTAAGGCTAAACATTTCGGCACTTGTCGTCTTGTCGAGGGCAAGCCGACCTAATAAAAGAGAATAATGCAAACAAATCTTATCGAGCAATCGAGATCTCGAAAATATAAAAGGGGAATTCGGGCACCCAGAGAAAGGAGGAAAAATCATACTCAATAACCCTAAGCTTAAGTTTTCTCTAAGAAATACCCTAACTTGTTCATCAAACGAGTTAGACATTTCTCGTAATTTTTAAGCTGTTCTTGGTCAATAAACAATCCACTTCTTCATTCTAAACCCTCTTTTAAGTTTCCGGTTAAACTTAGTTTTGTGAGTTTTGCTCGCACATCTATTCACCCATATAACATACTATTCATATTTCAAATGTGCTCTTTATAATATATCAAGCTAATTTAGTAGATATTGTTTTTTATTTTGCATCTTTTTGGATCGATAAGATTCGATCCATAGTTAATCCTATTACGCAGACGACTTAAATACGCGACAGAGTATTGTAAGTGGCTAGGTGGTCTTGCTGTCACGATCCGGAGTATAATGTTGTGTCTTCAAACATAAATTTAGTAATAGCATGTATAAATAAAATGATATGATATCCCACTTCCAATCTTATTAAATTTATCCATAACAATAATATCATGGCACAACAACGCAACCATCTGAATCAATAAAAGAAATGAATGTACTTTTACATCTACTAGCTAACAACCCGCACATAGTGTGGTATAAAATAATTATTTAATATTTTTACTGTAATTTTTATTTACAAAATCTGTTATATTTATGGGTAATTGAAATATTTAGAATTCGATTGTGTAGTATATATCTATAAAAATGTATATTATTTAAAATTTAACCCGTGAGAGTTATTATAATATCAACCTTATATTATTATATCATATGAACAAATAGTTCTTATATTTCATTTTAAATATTTTATGAAAATATAATTAAGTTATAAATATAATATAAAATTTTAATTTTGAGTGTTAATTGTATTTTTAGAAAAATACAATGGTAAATAAATGTAAATATTTTTAAAAGCTGATGACAAATAAAGGAAAGAGTGTCCTGAGCTCTGTAATGCTGACACCTAAGCTTTTTTGCCAAAATGTTCCTCTATTAATATATAGGGGATACTAGTATAATTGCAGCACTTTTTGCTCAAAAATATATTTTGGAAACATTTACTATTGAATATCATCTATATATATACATTTTTCAATTACATTTAGCAAATAAATCATGAACTTGCCACCTATTTACAAAACTGCCACTTGTATATAAATTTAATTTATAAAATTTAAACGAAAATATTAAAATGACTAACCGATTTTCCAAAATCGGAACTGATATTAAATAAATTAATTACTGTTACAAATCTAATATTAAACACAATTTTCTATAAAAATCGGATCCTAATTTAATTAAGTTGTTGTTTTGGAAACATAATTATTATACTTTCAAAAAAATTCACTGTAATAATTAACTTATACATAACTATAGTAAGAGACTAAATAGTTTTGGAAACATAATAATTAACTTAGTTATTTTCAATTAACATATAACATTCAATTAATTTTTCTAAAATTCTTAATTCTGATTTTTTAAAATACGAAAATAATAAAAAGTTACATTCTCTATTATTAATATGAAATAGTTAAATTCACACAAAAAATAATTGCATGTTTTGATAAGGATGACTTTCACTGATAAATACCAAAGCTGTTATTATAATTAGCTATTTTGGATTAAAATTGTTTTCTAGATTTGTTAATATCATAATTTAACATTTTAAATTACAACATTAGCTATATTGGATTAATATTATTTTATAAATTCGTTAAGATCATAATTTAAAAAGTTAAATTACAACAACCAAGATTTGGCATTTTAAGTTATCTTTGATGAGGTTTTCTATTTGTGGGTCAATTATATTTTAGAAGATATTCTATAGAATAATTATTAATTTGTAAAAATATAAATTAATTGTTTACACAAATGTTTCTTAAATTTTTAGAAAATATTAGTTTTTATTTTTTAGTTAAAACCTAACAACATACTGTAAACATCTCCTCCCCTATCTATATATACATTTTTGAGATATTTATGAAATAAATCCTGAAGTTCATACTTATTTACAAGCATTTCATTGGCATTAATCATTATTTTTTTTCATTTAATTAATTAATCAAGATTTCCCATCCTAAATAAATTTTCAAAGCAATTGGAACCATTCTCTTTAACATTAAATATTAAGTTTATAATTAATTTAATTAATATTAAAATTTTCAATTTTACAAAACAATATTTTCTCTATACACAAATTTCATAAACAATCAGCCTAACCAATAAACTAATTGATTTTTGATCTTAATGGAGGATCTGTGGCCGAGATTTTTGATCTCAATGCATTGATCTCAACGTATTTAAAACTAATTTTTACTTTCACGGATTTCATATGATGAATTTTTGCGGAATATAAATCTTTGAACATGTTGCCTGACCCACCTAGCATGACGGGTTTAGACTATAGAACCAACACTAAAATTATTAGTTTATCACATATATACTATAGATTTGTAATCATAGTTGGAAAATTAACTTATAAATTATTTAGTATATGAACTACAAAATATTACACATACTATAACACACTCTTAATATTCAAAAAAAAATATACGTAAAAATAGAAAATAACATACCATATAGGCATATACCTCTGTTTAGTTCTAGAGAACAAAACAAATCTAGAATTTTATATTCTATCTAATAACAAATTTAATGTAATTAAGTTATAAACTTTATAAAAGTGTAAGAAGAAGAAAAAGAATTCTAAACAAAATTATAAATTAATTAGACAAAAGTTAATTAATTGAGAATTTGAAAACTAAATAAATTAAAAATTATTATTTAAAATACAATAATTTATATTTAGCCATGCGGTGTACCGCGGGTGAAATCCTAGTTAAATACTTATATTCATATCCAAACAAGTTTAGTTAACTATCTCTACTATTCTTATAACCAAACATAATTAAAATATTTTAAATATTCATATATATAATGTTTTATAATTAATATAGATATTTAGAAGATTTCTTCCAGATTAAAAAAAATTATTCTCCGATCATCTCTTTTTGATTTTAAATTTAAATGTAGTGAATCATCATATAATATATAAAGTTAATAAAAATGAATTTTTTCTGCATATGTTGTGATTTGATTTTTTTTAAACGAACATATATAACTCAATGAATATAAAAAATGTGTGTATAACATACATATATAGTAAATTATAAATTATTAAGAAGTTTATAATTTACAACTGAAATATCTAAACTTAATAAAAATTTTAAAATTATGAATATTTAAACATTAAATTTTCAAAATAACACAAATGATTTATATTACATGACAGGTCATATGACATGACAGAATTGAATTGATAATACTAAAAACAAAATCACTAATATGATACTTCAATACGGGTTAAATCTCCATTTTACTATTTTAACAAAACCAGTATTTAATTAGGATTTCACCCGCGGTACACCGCAGGGCTAAATATTTAACTATGGAGATTTAAGTAATGAAATCCTGGTTTAATTAATGTTTGGTTATAAGAATAGTAGAGATATTCTTATATTAACTACTTATATTAATTTTAATTAATATAGTTAAATAATGTTTGGTTATAACATAATTAAAATATAACCAAACAATGTTAATTATGGAGATTTAACTATGAAATCCTGGTTTAATTAATGTTTTCTTATTAATATAGATACATAACTCAGTTTCTGGTTTATTGCAAAATTCTTAAATATGGCTAATACAAGATTATTGCAGGTAGAAACTAGAAACGGAGTTATGTTTCGAGTTTATTAAACATAACTGCAAGGCAAAGAGAATTTGGTCTAATACAAAATTCTTACATATGGCAGGTATCCTCATGATATCCGTGATCGAATTTGGTCTCCTTACTATCATGAATATTTAGAATATTTAGTATAATGGCCGGAATAATAAACAACAAGCGGCAATATAAGCAGTCCTCTGAGTTCTATGAAACACCAAACTTTGCGCTGGCGACAGAGATCAAACATTCTTTGAATGACAATTTGACATAGTTGGTCTATCTGATCAAGAGTTACTCCCAAGACATTGCTGCAGTTCCATACTGTGTGACCTCCACTTTGCCGAGATACAAGCCTCTGCGAAAGAAACCCAGGTATTTGAGTTTTCTTTTTAACTCAAAACTCTGGTTTTCAGATTTTTAGTCCGCCGAAACTTAGATCAACTTACTTTAACCTTTTCAACAGTGCAAAAAAATAAGTTTAATGCTTATTGCGATTAGTTGAAGAACGAATAAGTCAACTCTTCCACTCTGATCAAGATATTGACCCGCAACAACTGTTGCCATTGAGTTTCCATGCAAATGCTTGAAACTAATCCCAAGTTTGGTATTTCGATCCAATAGTAATTCTACTTTTAGTTTATTCTATTGACGGATCACTTTCACCAAGTAGTTCTTACATTATCCTATTTGTGAGTGACAGTTTCGGTAATCAAAAAATATAAAGTATAAGTATAGGCTTTAAATAATGAGTTGGCAAGAACGAACCTTGTGTTCCTCAATTGATTTTTTCTGGGAACATTTAAAAGCAGGTCCAGAAATTTCCTGTAAATGAAAATAACGTCCTTGTAAGTTTAATTCAGAAAAATTCGAAAAGATTTAACAGAATGTTTGACAATTGTTAAAAATGTTTTTACCATTCTATTATAATAATAAGTGAATTCCTCCTTATCCATAGAAACAAGGATTACATGTGATGAACTCATAGTACCAATTTATACAAAATCTCTCATAAACATTATTGAACTTTACAATATTCCAGTGAATGTAACATGCATACCATACTTGAAATTCTTATACCTTGAATATATTAACTTTAACAGCTACTTTTATCAAAAAACTGGAGAAAAAAATGTAAATCTTTTGAAGACTGAAGCTCCATCACTTCCAGTAAGGAACTTTTCCAGATTGTGATACATTGACAGCGAAGAATCGTAAGCCCTAGTAATACACCATGAAACTTAATGTACATTAAGTCTTTTTGTTGGTTATTCATCAAAATATTTTGAAATGATCTAATAAACATCTCCAATAAGGCGATAAGAGGATATGTTTATAACCGTCCTAGGATTTTTTTTTTTTTTTTGGTTTCCTTGGCATAACAGAAACTTAACGTCAAGAACCAAAAAAAGTGGAGAAATTCCTTTAGCCCCTCCTATGAAGGGCTTGAGGAATGGAACTTTTGTTAACCCAAGTTTCTGACCTAAAAATTATACGTTTTAAATCATTCTTAATGAAAACAATGATAATTGATTGTTCATCCTCATAAACCGCATGTAATGATTGTATTAGCTATCAAACCTTCCAGAGTTGTTGTTCATAATCCCTCATGTCATTAAGAAAAAGAAAAGAAGAAAGATCTTTAATATGCAGTTGTCGCGTCTCACAGCTTCTAGTGGGTTGATTTTTATCTAGGTGTTATCTCGCTTCTCCACTTGATGATAAGTCCGGAAGAACAAACATTTCTGAGGTTACATTTTACTAGAAATTTAAAATAGTCAAAGGAAATATCTGGTGGATATAAAGTTGTTATGAATACTCTACAATCACGCAGATAAGCATTTTACCCATAAAAAGTTGGACGGCAACTAGAAGATATTGGAGATTTATCTTATGAATCTGAACCTTCAAGATTATTTCTGCATCTGGAAAAATAATGGTAAGCTTTAGCTCATGAGTGAGGTTACAACAGATGACAATATAACTTTCAAAGGGATGTAGTTGAAGGAGCTGACTTTGGAGGCGATAAGCATGCGTTTATAAATGGTGCTGTCATTTCCTTTTAAAGTCGCTCTCCCAATCATTTTCTCAAGGTCTGAGCAATTTAAGGTATATGAAGCTTGATCTAATTATTGAATACAAATAACTCTCACACATGACTGCCTTTTTTCTTTTAGATAATTATAAGTTTATTGAGATGGTTGGCCACTTAGGTGGAACTCTATCTGAGACCTTCAACAGTATAAATTTGGTGAACCTTGTTGGTTATTGTGATGTAAGAAGAGTTTTTAGGAATCATCTACGAACAAATGCCCAACGGAGACCTCAAAACAACATTTGTCAGGTAAAATAAAATTATGTACTTACCTGATTTGCGTAAATATCAAGTACGGTTTTCGTGGGAACAGAAACTATATTGTTTCTTAAACCTTTTCTATGTTGAAGATGCCTTTAAATAAAATTTGAGCGTCGGATTAATAGAGGAAGAGAATAAGATATTTTGTGCCTGGTGCTTGAGATTGGTATAAACTATATCTAATAACTGTGGATGGCACAAGGCTTCTTCCCAAACTTTTGGAAATACACTTTTACCATTTTCCTCATGTGTATGAGCGTTGTAACATTGGAGCATAGATATTTTAAACGCTTAAGTTATATTCAGTTATTCATATAAATAATTTATTAATTAACAAAGATAAAGATTGTTTTGTAGGGTTAGAGTATTTACACACAGGTAGTGCAAAACCCACAATGGATCAGAGAGACGCAAAAGTTCAAACATTCTATTTGACGAACATTTTCAAGCTAAGCTAGCTGATTTCGGACTTTCAAGATCTTTTCCCACTGCGAATGAAACATATGTGTCCACCGTTGTCGCCGGCACTCCGGGATATCTTGATCCCGAGTGAGTATTAGCCTATTAGGACATTCTATATGTTACTTACAAATCCCCATCTCCTTAAGTAGTATTTCTCGGTGGACATATGTTTGTGGATATATAACTTTGTCTCATATCTTGTTTTGTAGGTACTATCAAACCAATTGGCTGAGTGAAAAGAGTGATGTCTATAGTTTTGGAATTGTACTACTTGAGATCATAACAAACCGCCCTATAATCCAACATGCGCGTGAAAAAACTCACATAGTAGAATGGGTTGGGCTAATGCTTCAAAAAGGAGATATTAGAAGTATTATAGATCCAAACCTTCAGCAAGATTATGATAGCGGTTCAGTCTGGAAGGCTCTTGAATTAGCCATGTCTTGTGTTAATCCTTCTTCAGCAAGAAGACCAAACATGTCTCGAGTGGTAAATGACCTAAAAGATTGTCTTGCATATGATACTTCAAGAAGAGGAGGGAGCGTAGATATGGATTCAAAGGGTTCTGTTGACGTGAGCATGAACTTTGGCACCGAGGGGATCCCAAAGGCACGCTAGTTCTCCAAATGACAATATAGTCATTGTGGCCTTTTCGTCAATCTAAAAATTTTCATCATTAAAAACATGTGCGGCAGATTGATATTTTTAAATTCTGCTACCTTTCCCGATTGGATATATTTTTGTTACTGAAGATTGGATAATTAAGCTTTTAACGATAATGAGATTGCAATCTTAAAAAGAATAAAGATTCACACTAGCACTACAAAGAAAATGTCGGCGTTTACCATAATCCAAAAATCCTAAGAGACTACTCAGTCATGATCATGAAAACATAGAGAAATGAGTTTGATGTTTGTGAGATCATGATCAGAAAAGGTAGATAAAAGATTTCAGAGAAAATGCCACTTGAAACTTCAAAAAACCAAGATTCAAAACAAGATCTTAAGTAGACATACCTTAAGAAGAGTTTCGAAGCCTACTCAATCAAAGCCTAGACTCTCCTTAACAAAAATGTCAAATTCTACTTAAAGTAGTGTTATATGAAAATATGTAGGAAAAGTTTCTAACAAATGTGCCACTTTGGCAAAAACCAAACCTTGTGGGTTCTACCACATTCACCTGATCCTTTCAGGATATACCACATCAGAAAATTACAAAAGACGCATCTAAACTCATAGTAGTCGAACCTTTTAGCTTTTTAATAATTAAATTTTAATTTTCTGTAGGTAATAAATGTCCTGTCATTTCATGCTTTTGTCCCGAAAATATTTTAGTTGTTTCTCTTTTTTTATTTTTTACATTTGTCTAGAAACCCTTCATCTTTCCTATAGAAACTGAAGTAAAGTAAAAATCCGAAAACAAAGAGAAACCAGTGACGTAGGTGACCATGACGTAGATCGTCGAACTAGTGAATGGAATAAGAAGAGAATTAGTTAACCGCCATGTTGGGGTTTCTGGAGCCTGGTTCCTTGTAAATTCGGATATCCCCACCTCTCCGCATCTCTGTCTTCAGCTATTTTCGGAGCTCTTCTTATCACTAGCCAAAGCTCGGATCTTTCTTCAGAGCTCTTTCACCGGACCAACCGGAACCTCCATAGTTTTGTCGTTGGTTTTACTTTCACTACCGGATCTGACCATTGCAAGACATTTGGACCAATTAAACGCACCAGGTTGTCCACTATTAATTTTATTATGGACAACTTATTTTACAAAGACAATACTTTATTTACTCGTTAGACAAGTTTTACATTTGTCCACAATGTCCACTTGTCCTCTATTAAATTTGTCATGCACTAGATGATTCACAAAAATTCTAGTAAACAACACTTTTATTAATTCGGTGGACCAGTTTTAAACTCGCACAAAGGAGAGACAACTAGTCCTTTATTTATTTTTGTTGTAGACAAGTAATTTAAGCTAATGGACAAGTTTGTACTCCTCAACTTGTCTACGAAACACTCACAAAACTAAAGTTTGTCCACCATCTTATGTTATTCCACCAAATCTCGTAGACAATAATTATTTGTTCTTTGGTCCACAGAAAAACAACAAAATAACTTTTCAAATAAATATAGCCATTGTCGATCTGTTTTTTTTTTGTGTGTTTTTAATTTAAATTTAAAATATCTCCATAATTAATGTTATTCTGGATCCCACATCACATCAAAAATCTGAGAGTTCTGTTTTCTGCAGAGACAATTTCTGTTTTTATTATCTTACAAAAATTAATTTGTGGTAGTTTTGTATAGGTTTTAAGAAATGTGGCATTTTAGAAAAATTTTATATGGAATGGTGGTAAATTTATTAAAATTCCCTATAGGAAAGATAAAAGCGAACTGTTGATCCTGGAGAACCAGATCGGATGCAACTCGTAACGGTGTACATAAGCGTAACTTGGAAGAGTTGATCTTGTCCCGGCCAAATAACATGTTCGGTCACCATGTGGCCAAAGGAGATGGCTGAATGAGCTTTGTTCGTGATACTATGATTTTTGTATGTCCTAGCAGGTTCAATTAACCTTATGTGTTGTAGTACTTAAGGTGTCCATCCAAATGGGATGTTGCTAGCAATCAAGATGCAATCAAGCAATCACAAGTCAAGCCAATTCAAAAAGAGTGTTTGTCTAACAATCCTAGAATGGTCAGAATGCAAAACGGAAATGATTCACAGAACTAGAAACGAGAATGCATGACGAGAACCGAAATGAATGAAAACAGAAACGAGTCTAAGCATGAACGAAACAACAAGAAACGAAACAGTCTCAGGAATGCAATAAAAATCAGAAAGAAAGAGGTGGATGGGAGTAATTGATGTCGGTGGAGTATCCTAGTCTATAGAGTGTTTAACATGTCACAAGCAAACCATCCCTAAACAATGAACATCACTTCTTAGCTAATCCAATCTCTTGACATAAGCTACTCAATCTCAGCCACTTCCGAACCTAGCTCTCGCTAGAGAAACATGATCAAGCATGGCTAGAAAAACAAGTTCATTCACGTCAACAAACATCCTAGACAACTAATCTCTTAGGCTAGGAACGTAAGTCTCTGGCACTAGTTGGTCGACATTTCATCGAACACCTTTTGGGTGCGGAAATGTCTAAGACCTAGTCCAATTGATCAGAGAGAAACAAGTATTTCTAACTCTAGTCTAGAAGGGAATCATACAAATCAAAGCTTAAACACTCTACATCCTAAGATCATCCACCTAATCTATCCCATCCTTAAGAACTACCACACTACTCAGATCCAAAAATCATCATCAAGGATGCAAACCCAGAAAACATTGAAACAAGCATTCTTAGATAGATAAAAATGTGAAGAACAAATTTGTAGAAGAAATCAAATGTAAATACTCAATAAACTCAAAGATGTCGGATTACAAAGTCTCAAAGCGTTTTTGGTGGTTAGGTAAAACCTTAAGGAAAAGAACAAAACGAGAATAAAAGATGTCTCAACCAAGACTTAACAAAATGTATTTATAGTAAAAACATGTAAATCCCTAAAACTTAAAACGACAAGATAGAGCGTCGGTTCGGGAATCTCCTGAAGTGTGTGAGACGCAGCGTCTTCCTGACATGCGCGATTTGTTCGGTGTGCGTCCAGTGGCTCGAGTGAGGTCGAGTGATGTGCGGTGAGGCTGGCTTGAGCGAGGTTGACTGGGTGGAGTGGAGGGCTGTTGGCTCGACTCAGAGTGGTGTTGGCTCGACCCAGAGTGGTGTTGGCTCGATCCAGAGTGGTGTTGGCTCGATCCATAGTGGTGTTGGCTCGAGCTGGGTGTATACGCATCCACTAAAACGATGATAACTCTTGAGCCACACCTCCGATTGGCTTGAAATAAATGGCGTTAGAAAGATGACTCAATTACCTACAACTTTGATGAAGACGTCGAAAGCTAAATCCCACTCGAGTGGAACGGCTCGAACGAGGTGGAGTGGTCGCATGATGAGTGGCTCGAACGATGTATTCCCGACTGGTGACTTGAGAATGGCTCGAGTGATGTGTTCCCAACTGGTGACTTGAGAATGGCTCGAGTGATGTGTCTGGAGTGCGTGGCTCGAACGGCATCTGGAGTGCGTGGCTCGAGCGGCGTCTGGAAGGTTGGCTCGAACGGATGGCTCGAACGGTTGCGCTTCCAACGTCTCCTAGATACCTAAAATACTCTGAAATGCACAATGTATGCAAGGATGATGCAAGAACTACCTAGACATGCAAAGTGCATAGAAAAGACTAGAGAATGATGCAAAACAATGAGTTATCCTAGCTAAATGCATGATAAATATATGCTAAGGAGAGACAAAATATAGACATATCAACTCCCCCAAACTTAGTCTTTGCTTACTCTCAAGCAAACGATCAAGAACAAAGTATGGAAAAGAGTTGTGAAGACGGGGTCTCAGAACCTAAAACATGCTGAATAGAATAGTTAGAATCAAGGTCCTTGTTTTTAGTTCTATGATGCAAGGTGAAAGAACTTTATTTCTTAACTTAATTGAAACGATTCTAATCTTTAATCTACACATGCAATCCTATCAATCACTCCCTTTAACATTTATTAACAGAGAACCGTGAATCAAGCTAAACAATGTCATTGAACTCATTTGGCTAGGGTAAAAGGTCAGAGACGAAGATAGTCTCCTTCTCAAGTGATTTTATCAATACTGAACAAGGTTCTCTCATAAAAAGGAGTTGAGCTTAAGAGAAGGCTAAATGTTGAAACCAACTGATACATACAAGAGCAGCGTCTTGTCTACCCAAAGGTCCCCAGGGAAACTCAGTCCTAACATTTTAACCCAGAAGTTGGTCATATCTCTACCCTTCATCAGAAACATCATCTGAAACTCTTTACACTTAGTCTTAGGAGGAGTTCACTTCTTTTCATTCTAGCGGATTGGGAAATCTTTATTATCACTATGGTTCTTTTTCTTTTCTTCTAAGGACTCTAGACATCTTAAGCATTTTTACTTTCTTTTCTTTGTCTAAACTTTTATTTTATGCCCCGAACCAATAACTCTTTTTACTTTGCTCAACCTAAATCCTTTACTAGACTTGTAAACTTTGAAAACACATCCCCCTCCTAAAGACTTTCTACCCTTTACTTTCTTTTTGCTCTTCACTTTTCTGTGCAAATCCATACCCAATATCCAAAATCGAGTTCTCACCTAGTCCTACTAGTCCGGATAACGCGAACTAGAACTACACAGAATTCTACTCTTGTCGGTTAGAACCTAACACTTTCTAACAAGCTCAACTCGGAAAAGGCTTGACACTCACGAATACAATTGGCTTGAAAGAACGGTTGGTCAAGGATGCGGGGAACTGTTCCAAAGATGGGAATCAGCTACTTGGATTGACAAGGGTGGTAAAAATGTGAAAGACAATCCAAGTATGTATATGGTATCCATGAGTTTACTTTCAATGCATAACAAGATAATTGCAAATCAGGATTAGGTTCAGATAAATAGGGAATGACGTCAATTCAAAACATGTTTCAATCAGGACTAGAATGCAATTTCGAGAATTTTAAAACCTGGTTCAGTCTTACATTTCAAGTTCAATCAACAAGCATCAAAGAACTAATAACAAGGGCCTTGATCCTATCCTATTGAATCGAGCATGGTAACAAGGTTACAATCACCATCAACCCCTATGCTAAATGCAACAACCCTATATGAATAACCCTAGACTCAATCCTAATATGCAAGTGCAAACTACATGAACACTCTGTTTTTGTGGAAATTTTCGAATTTTTTTCAAATTTTTTTGGTTTTTTATGCAAATAGATAGATGCATACGCAAACATGATATGATGCAAAAATTTGAAGTAAGAATCACAAAACACAACATCAGATACATCGTCTCAAACCCTCCCCCGAACTTAAATTACATAGTCTCCTGTGTAAGAAAAATTTGCAGAAGGATTTGAGAATCACAAAAAAACAATGCATGAATGAAATGGTATATACAAAGGAAAGGTAGGAGTACCTCAGTAGTAGAAGAAGGAGTATGTGCTCGCCCAAGGAGAAGCGTGAAACTGACTCTATCTTTCGCCTTGTTCGGGATCCGCGGGAGTGACCTCAGCTGGTTGGTTGACTTGCTGCTCAACCGCTTGCGTGTTCTGATACATGTTCGGCTGGTCGTCACACTACATGTCATCGACTCTGAACTCACCATGGTCCGATACCAACACAACAACCTCCGTAGGCTGATAATCACCTTGATGTTCGATCTGCTGCTCAACTCCGTGCATGCCCTGATGTGGGCTCAAGCGGGTGTCGTGAGTGGCTCGAGAGAGGTAGTCGGAACGTGGCTCGATTGTGGTAGTTGGACCGTGGCTCGATTAAGGCAATCGGACCGTGGCTCAAGAAACGCGGTGAGGAAAGAGTAAGAGGACATCGGCTCGAGTGTGCGATGAGAGTGGACGAAAATTTCTTTTCTCTTTATCCCCTATCGCTGTTGCCCATACTCACTTCTGTAGATCCCTGACACTAGAAAACCAAAAACAAAAATCAAAAACACAAGGATCCTAAAAAATATTTACAGTGATACCTTTGGGACTTCCTCCCAAGTGAGCTTGTTTAAAGTCCCTAGCTTGACTTTTCAGCTTTTTAGGCTTTTGGGGGTTCATAGAGGAGCACAGAAGACCCCTCTGGTCGGACTTGATCAGCTAAATATTTCTTGACTCTCTGACCATTTACAGTGAATTCGCTACCATCCTTGTTCAGAAGAGTGATGGCTCCGAATGGTAGAACTTCCTTGACGTCAAAAGGTCCAGACCACCTAGATTTAAGCTTTCCATGAAATAACTTAAGTTTGGAGTTGAAAAGCAAAACCTGATCTCCAGCCTTGAGCTCCTTGACAACAATTTTCTTATCAAAAAAATTATTGGTTCTTTCTTTGTAAATCTTTGAGCTCTCATAGGCATCAAGTCTGATTTCTTCCAACTCATGTAGATCAAGATTCCTCTTAGCTTGAGCTGTATCAATATCCAAGTTCAGCAACTTGATAGCCCAAAGCGCCTTGTACTCAACCTCCACAGGGAGATGACATGTTTTACCATATACCAACTGAAATGGTGTTCTGCCTATCGGCGTTTGGAAAGCTGTCTTGTACACCCAGAGAGTCTCGTCCAACTTGACAGATCTTTCTTCGAAACCCCAACAATCCTTGACAAGATACCCTTGATCTGCTTATTTGAGACTTCAACCTGTCCGCTGGTCTGAGGGTGATACACAGTAGACACCTTGTGTTTGACCCCATACTTTCTCAGCATACTCTCAAACACCTTGTTGACGAAGTGAGTTCCACCATCACTGATCACTGCTCTGGGTATCCCATACCTTGGAAAAATTATACTTTGAACAGCTTCAGAACAACCTTGTGATCATTGGTAGGAATGGCAATGGCTTCGACCCACTTAGAAACATAATCAAATGACACCAGAATATAGACATTACCATTTGATGGAGGGTTGAAAGGTCCCATAAAGTCTATACCCCAAACATCAAATATTTCTACTTCCAGGATCGGATTCTGGGACATCTCATTCCTCCTTGTGATGTTGCCCATCCTTTGACAAGCGTCACACTTGGTGATGAAACTGTGAGTGTCTTTGAACAAGGTAGGCCACCAGAGACCCGCTTGTAGAACTTCTGAGCTGTCTTGAATGTGGTGAAGTGACCTCCATAGGTGGAGCCGTGACAGTGCTCAAGCACTCCCTGCACTTCCCCTTCTGCTATGCACCTTCTAAAAAGACCATCAGAACCTCTTTTGTACAGATAAGGTTCATCCCAAAAGTAGTGGTTGACCTCTCTGAAAAACATCTTCTTCCTGTAGGGATCCATTTCATCAGGAACTTCTCCACAGACCTTGTAATTCACGAAATCAGCATACCATGGTGCAGTGTCTGAAGTGATCACCATACAATTGATTTTTAGGTTCTCAACCCCTGTGTCATGCATCTGCTCACAAACCTGGGCGACCAGAAGTTGTTCCTCAGGCATTGAATCATCTATGGGAACAGCATCTTCAATCCTCATTCTAGACAAAGGATCTGCAACTTTGTTTTCTATGCCTTTCTTGTCAAATATCTCCATGTCAAACTCCTGAAGAAGCAGAATCCATCTTAACAGTCTTGGCTTGGTATCCTTCTTCGAGTAAATGTGTTTCAGAGCAGCATGATCGGTATACACAATGACCTTCGAACCCACAAGATAAATCCTAAATTTTTTGAATGCAAACACAACTACTAGGAGTTCCTTCTCTGTGGTAGCATACCTTCCTTGAGTCTCGTCCAAGGTGCGACTTGCGTAGTAGATGACATGAAGCTTCTTGTCAATACGCTGTCCCAGAACTGCTCCAACTGCGAAGTCTGAAGCATCACACATAATCTCAAACGGATGATCCCAATTCGGAGCTTGTACTGTGGGTGCCGAAACCAAGACCTCCTTAATCTTGCTGAAAGCTTCCAGACATGCTGCATCAAATTCGAACTCAACCTCCTTGCACAGCAACCTTGTTAATGGTCTTGCAATTTTTGAGAAGTCCTTGATGAATCTCCTGTAAAACCCAGCGTGTCCCAGAAAACTTCTGATGTCCTTCACTGTCTTAGGCGGTTGAAGCTGAACCATGACCTCAATCTTAGCTTTATCAACCTCAATTCCTTTCTCTGAAATCTTGTGTCCCATAATGATCCCTTCTTCTACCATGAAGTGGCACTTCTCCCAGTTCAGGACCAGGTTCGTCTCCTCACATCGTGTCAATACCCTGCATAAATTCAACAAACAGGAGGAGAAAGTGGAACCGTATACAGAGAAGTCGTCCATAAACACTTCCACTGACTCCTCAATCAAATCCGAGAAAATTGATATCATGCACCTTTGAAAGGTGGCAGGGGCATTGCACAAACCAAATGGTGTGCGTCTGTAGGCAAAAGTGCCATAGGGACAAGTAAAAGTTGTCTTTTCCTGATAATAGGGGTGGATAGGGATTTGGAAGAATCCACTATACCCATCAAGGAAACAGTAATAAGGATGACTAGCTAGTCTTTCCAACATTTAATCAATAAAAGGCAGAGGAAAATGATCCTTCCTAGATACAACATTCAGCTTCCTGTAATCAATGCACATCCTATGTCATGTGATGGTCCTATTTGGGATTAACTCATTTTTTCATTTTTGATTACAGTTATTCCTCCCTTCTTAAGTACACAGTGCACTGGAGATACCTAAGTACTATCAGAGATAGGGTAGATGATATGTCTATATTTTGCATTTCCTTAGCCTGTATTTGTCATGCATTTAGCTAGGACAACTAGTTGTTTTGCATCATTTTAGAACCTCTTTCGTACATTTTGCATGTTTAGGAAGTTTCTGCATCATCCTTGCATACATTGCGCATTTTGGAGTTTTTCAGGTGTCTAGGAGACGTTGGAAGCGCAGAGGGTCGAGCCACGCTCCTCACTTCCACAATCGAGCCACGCTCCTCACTTCCACAATCGAGCGCTCCTCACTTCTACAATCGAGCCACGCTCCTCACTTCCACAATCAAGCGCTCCTCACTTCCACAATCAAGCGCTCCTCACTTCCACAATCGAGCGCTCCTCACTTCCACAATCGAGCCACGCTCCTCACTTCTACAATCGAGCCACGCTCCTCACTTCCACAGTCGAGCCCTCCTCACTTCCACAGTCGAGCCATCACTCGAGCCACCGGTCTAGGGATTGAGCTTTTGATGTCTTCATCAAAGTTGTAGAGAATTGAGTCATCTTTCCAATGCCATTTATTTCAAGCCAATCGGAGGTGTGGTTCAAGAGTTATCATCGTTTTAGTGGATGCATATACACCCAGCTCGAGCCACTTTCACCGACCATGCTCGAGCCATTTTCACTCACACCACTGGAGCCACTTCTACTCACTCCACTCGACCTCACTCTAGGGAGAGACGACACGCGACTCGACCGCACATGTCAGGAAGACGTTCCGTCTTACGCGCTTCAGGAGATTCCCAAACCGACGCTTCACCTTGTCGTTTTAAGTTTTAGGGATTTACATGTTTTTACTATAAAGACATTTTGTTAAGTCTTGGCTGGAGACATCTTAGTTTTTATCTCGTTTTCTTTTGTAAGGTTTCCCTAGCCACCAAAAACGTACTCTGACTTTGTATCCTAAGATCTTTGAACTTATTCAGTATTTTGATTTGATTCCTTCTACAAAGTTGTTCTTCACATTTTTACCTATCTAAGAATGCTTGTTTCAATGTTTTCTGAGTTTGTATTGTTGATGATGATTTTCGGATATGAGTAGTGCGTTAGTTCTTGAGGATGGGATAGATTAGATGGAGGATCTTAGGATGTAGAGTGTTTAAGCGTTGATTGTATGATTCCCTTCTGGACTAGAGTTAGAAATACTAGTTTCTCTCTGATCAATTGGAACTAGGTTTTAGACATTTCCGCACCCAAAAGGTGTTCGATGAAATGTCTGACCAACTAGTGCCAGAGACTTACGTTCCTAGCCTAAAAGATTAGTTGTCTAGGATGTTTGTTGATGTGAATGAACTTGTTTTTCATGCCATGCTTGATCATGTTTCTCTAGCGAGAGCTAGGTTTGGAAGTGGTTGAGTTTGAGTAGCTTTTATCAAGAGATTGGATTAGCTAAGAAGTGATGTTCATTGTTTAGGGATAGATTGCTTGTGGCATGTTAAACACTCTGTAGACTAGGATACTCCACCGACATCAATTACTCCCATCCTTAGGACTTCTTTCTTTCTGATTTTTATTACATTCCTGGAACTGTTTTGTTTCTTGTTTTTTTTTTTTTTTTCATGCTTAGACTCGTTTATGTTTTTATTCATTTCCGCTTCTTGTCATGCATTCTCGTTTCTAGTTCTGTGACTCATTTCAGTTTTGCATTTTGATCATTCTAGGATTGTTAGAAAAACACTCTTTTGAATTGGCTTAACTTGTGACTTCTTGATTGCATCTTGAGTGATAGTGAACTTTCCCAACTGGATTGACACCTTAAGTATTACAATGCATAAGGTTAATTGAGACCTACTAGGAGACACAAAAAATCCTAGTATTAGTAGATAACTCCAACATTAAGCAGTTTTAGGATTTCTTTCTTTACTACCTCTTTTAGATTAGATTTCAATCTTCTTTGGGGTTCAATACTAGCATAAGATTCATTTTCAAGATTGATCCTATGCGTGCAAAGACTAGGTGAGATTCCCTTGATATCATCTAAAGAATAACCTATAGCCTTTCTATACTTTTTAAGCTCAGTTACTAGCAATCCCAATTCATCATCACTCAACCTAGCATTCACCATGACAGGATAAGTAGAATTGGTTCCCAGAAAAACGTACATGAGTCCGGAAGGGAGAGTTTTGAGTTCTACCTTTGGAGCCTTCAGTTCCGACCAGTCGTCAGCATGGGAGTCAGGAGCGGTCACGGTCGAGTAGAAGGTGTGCGGCTTGAGCGGTGGCTCGATTGAGTGGGACGTTGGTGTCTCGATTCGGGTCATGACGTCGGTAGAGTGGGATATCTCACGTTTTGAAGTTTCTGCCTCAACTGCACATACCTCCTCTGTGTCAGATAGCTGCTCGAACTCCTCTGGTTCATCCGTTTCTCTGTGAGAGTCTAGCAGATTCTTGTAACAAGTGGTCTCCCCATGCAGGAACCCTTCATCTCCATCCTTGGTCAAAGCAGTCTTGAGATGATCTTCCTCAGCTAGTTCCTCCAACAACTCATCAGCCAACTTATCCATCTCTTCAATGTAAAAGACTTGTCCTCCTATTGTTGGCTTCTTCAAAGTATCCTTGATGTCAAACTTCATAATGAAGTCGTCGCCCAGATTGAGGTCAATCTTGCCATTTCTGACATCAATGATGGCTCCAGCAGTCGCCAGGAACGGTCTTCCTAAAATCAGAGGATCTTTTGGTTCTTCATCCATCTCCAGAACCACGAAGTCGGTTGGCACTTCCACGTCTCTGATCCTAACAGGTAAGTCTTCTAACATACCATGCGGAAGTCTCACTGATCTATCTAAAAAGGTTGAGGGAGATGTCGCAACCCTTAAACCTTGTAAAACCCAACCTCTTAGCAACAGAGAGTGGCATCAAATTAACTGAAGCGCCAAGATCACATAATCACCTATCAAAAGACATAGGTCCAAGGGAGCAAGGTAGAGTGAATGATCCAGGATCTTTGAGCGTCTTTGGTACAATCTGTTTCTGGATGATTGCACTACACTCTAGACTTAGTACCACCATGCCTTGAACTTCTTTTGATATCTCCATCAATAAGTCCTTGAGGAATTTCTGTAGTGAGGAACAAGTGTGAATGCATCCATTAATGGCATTCTCAACTCAATCTCCTTGACTTGTTTTTCGAACAAGGCTTTGTACTTCTCAGTAAGTTGCTTCTTGAACCTCACTGGAAATGGTAGAGGAGGCTTGTATGGTGGAGGAGGCCTGTCTGGGAGGCAATGTTTTCCCACTTCTCAGCGTAATTGCGTTTGCAAACTCCTTAGGGTTCCAAACAGCTTTCCCTGGGAATTGGCCAGGCTTTGGTGCAGAAGTAGAAGCAGATGTGCCTTCCATATACCTTATCTTTGAATTGAGAGCTTCAAATTTGATGTTCAGATTATTGTAGGAACATTTCATCCTCTGACTAAGGTCAGCAAACTTCTTAGCAGTATCCATATAACCGCTAGCTTGACCTTGAAGAAGTTGTTGCATCATTTGCTTCATTTCTTGATCTGGGGCTGGAGTAGGCTGAACTGGTTGAAGGCGGAATCCTGGCGGTGGTCCTTTGCTGGAATTGTTGTTTAGGTACGAATCCTTGATTGTAAGGCACAAAAGGTTTTTGTTGACCTATCGGTGCTGCTGAGGAGGGTACACCTGATCTTGTGAATTTGCAACATTGGTGCTCCGGTAAGACAAATTGGGGTTCGTCTTGTAGGGGTTGTAACCCTTGTTGAATCCACCCTGATTCTGGATATAGCTGATCTCTTCAGTCTGCTCACCCTCCCCATCTGGAACTTGGAAAGGGTCATCCTTAGATACGAAGTGGATGCTTCTCTGCTGGCTTAGCAAGATACGGTCAAGCTTCTCATTCACATTCTTGAGGTCCTTCTTGTACTTCTCCTTAGCCCAGCGTCGCCACGAACTGTGCGGTCATAGTCCTCATTTTAGTTGCCATCAGACTAGGCGAGATTCTCAACCAATTGCCAACCTTCATCAACATCTTTGTTCATGAAGTCACTGTTAGAGGCAGCATGCGGATTTTTGGAAGGACACCACGGTATAGAGTGCTCAGTAGTGACTCGTTGCTAAATCCGTGATGTGGACACTGGCTCTGGTAACTCTTAAAACGCTCCCAGGCTTCACAGAATGATTCTGAGCTCTTCTGAGTAAAGCTAGAAATGTCATTCCTGAGACGGGCTGTTCTGGAGTTGGAGAAGAACTTGGCCAATAATGCTTTCTTGCAATCATCCCAAGTGGTGATTGATCCCTTGGGAAGATTTTTCTCCCACTGATGAGCTTATTCTCCCAGGGAGAATGGAAAGAGGCGCAATTTGTAACCATCCTCACTCACGCGTTGTTCTTGGTGAGACTGCACAGACGGTCAAACTTGTCCAAGTGGTCGTGTAACATCCGCGAACCGGAATTCCGGTTTGGGATGTGCATCGATCGATGCTAGCTCAATTCTCTGCGTTTTGACTTAAGTCAAACGCTGCGTTTTGGTAAGGAAAAGAAGAGAAAACCCTTAGGGTCGTCCCTTTTGTCTCATTAGACGTGTGTGGCCGTTTTTGAGCGAAAAGAGAAGGGGGAAAAAGTTCTTGGTGATTTCTTGAGATTTGAGGCGTTTCTTGGTGAGATCTGTAGCTGGGATTGTTGTAGGAGCTTCCTGGAAGCGTGTTCTTGCTTGTTTATTGTTCAGATTCATCTTGGCACAGGTAAGTGCAGGACCATGGCTTATCTAAGCTAGAGAATTCAGTGATTTGCTTGTTGTATGTTGTTAGACGTATTAGATTGTTGTTATGGACGTTAGGAAGCTTTCTTGTGGCTTGGGATTGAGTTTTGTGGTTGTAGGAACGAAATCCGGCGAGAAGCTTCGGAGAAATCACGGTGCTCGACGTTGCGTCGATCGATGCATACCTTGCATCGGTCGATGCAAGTGCGAGGACGGCGCGATGAACTCTAGGGTTTTCGTGTGCGTCGAGCATGCATCGGTCGATGCAGACTGGGTATCGGTCGATGCAAGTTATACTTGCGTCGATCGATGCAGCTTCTGTATCGATCGATGCTTCTCCATTTGGCATCGATCGATGCTAGTGTGGCATCGGTCGATGCTAAGTCCTGTTTTGTGATTGACGTGTGTTGATTGTTGTGTGATGATTACTGATACTCTATTGCTTGTGTGTATAGCCCAGTAGATGGGAAGATTGCCTTACTGAGTGTTTGTAAAATACTCATGCATTGCAATATGTTTTTGTGGTGCAGGTAAAGGCAAAGTGTGATCGTGGAATCCAGGCAATGAAGAGGAGGATGTTCTAGGGACTCGGATTTTATGTTGTCTGACATTTCTAGGTTGCTAGAGTTGGGTCATTAGAACATTGCTAGGTTGCTGGTTCTATGATTTATGTTGTTTTGGATATTGTTATGTTGGTATATTGCTATATTTATTTATTGGATTATTATTGGATATTGGTTGGTTATTTCCGCTGTTGAATGTGTTTGTGGTTAGGTGGCTAGTGGGTATGGGACCACTAGTTGTAGTTTATTTTATTATATTTATTATTTATTATTTAAAAAAAAAGGTCGGTCCTTTCAGGTCGAGTGGATCCTCCATAGGCAACCCGTGAAACTTGTTTCCTTGTATCATGGTGATCATACCACTTTTGATTTGGAAGTTATTTTTCTGCACGGCGGGAGGAACGATTCCAGCACGCTGAGAGTGAGTGTTCGGTGCATCCCCAGCACCAATCGCGGTCGCGGATTTGGTCCATTAGGTTGTTCCATAGTGACTAGTGCAGGATGATTAGTAGAGATACGAGTTTTTCAGGGTCGTTGCAACCGATTGATGTCGTCGATAACAGGAAGGAGATTTTGATGCCCTCTTGATCTGGTGTGCATGCAAGGTTGCAATCAACAGGACCTGAGATGCAAAACAAACGAGCAGACAACCAAAGCAAGTCAGTACTCAGAATGAGAAGTGTAACAGAACTTAATCTTGCAAAACTTGAAATCTTGAATGTATAGCAAAACAAATCCCAAATGGCAACGGTGCCAAAATTATACTAGGATTTTTGTATGTCCTAGCAGGTTTAATTAACCTTGTGTGTTGTAGTACTTAAGGTGTCAATCCAAATAGGATGTTGCTAGCAATCAAGATGCAATCAAGCAATCACAAGTCAAGCCAATTCAAAAAGAGTGTTTGTCTAACAATCCTAGAATGATCATAATGCAAAACGGAAATGAGTCACAGAACTAGAAACGAGAATGCATGACGAGAACCAAAAATGAATGAAAACAAAAACGAGTCTAAGCATGAACGAAACAGCAAGAAACGAAACAGTCTCAGGAATGCAATAAAAATCAAAAAGAAAGAGGTCCTAAGGATGGGAGTAATTGATGTCGGTGGAGTATCCTAGTCTATAGAGTGTTTAACATGTCACAAGCAAACCATCCCTAAACAATGAACATCACTTCTTAGCTAATCCAATCTCTTGACAGAAGCTACTCAAACTCAACCACTTCCAAACCTAGCTCTCGCTAGAGAAACATGAGCAAGCATGGCATGAAAAACAAGTTCATTCACGTCAACAAACATCCTAGACAACTAATCTCTTAGGCTAGGAACGTAAGTCTCTGGCACTAGTTGGTCAGACATTTCATCAAACACCTTTTGGGTGCGGAAATGTCTAAGACCTAGTTCCAATTGATCAGAGAGAAACAAGTATTTCTAACTCTAGTCCAGAAGGAAATCATACAAATCAAAGGTTAAACACTCTACATCCTAAGATCATCCACCTAATCTATCCCATCCTCAAGAACTACCACACTACTCAAATCCGAAAATCATAATCAAGGATGCAAACCCAGAAAACATTGAAACAAGCATTCTTAGATAGATAAAAATGTGAAGAAAAACTTTGTAGAAGAAATCAAATGTAAATACTCAATAAACTCAAAGATGTCGGATTACAAAGTCTCAAAGCGTTTATGGTGGCTAGGTAAAACCTTAAGGAAAAGAACAAAACGAGAAATAAAAGATGTCTCAACCAAGACTTAACAAAATGTATTTATAGTAAAAACATGTAAATCCCTAAAACTTAAAACGATAAGATAGAGCGTCGGTTCGGGAATCTCCTGAAGCGTGTGAGACGCAGCATCTTCCTGACATGCGCGATTTGGTCGGTGTGCGTCCAGTGGCTCGAGTGAGGTCGAGTGATGCGCGGTGAGGCTGGCTCGAGCGAGGTCGACTGGGTGGAGTGGAGGGGTGTTGGCTCGACCCAGAGTGGTGTTGGCTCGACCCAGAGTGGTGTTGGCTCGATCCAGAGTGGTGTTGGCTCCATCTAGAGTGGTGTTGGCTCGGGCTGGGTGTATATGCATCCACTAAAACGATGATAACTCTTGAACCACACCTCCAATTTTCTTAACATAAACGACGTTGGAAAGATGACTCAATTACCTACAACTTTGATGAAGACGTCAAAAGCTAAATCCCACTCGAGTGGAACGGCTCGAACGGGGTGGAGTGGTCGCATGATGAGTGGCTCGAACGATGTGTTCCCGACTGGTGACTTGAGAATGGCTCGAGTGATGTGTTCCCAACTGGTGACTTGAGAATGGCTCGAGTGATGTGTCTTGAGTGCGTGGCTCGAACGGCGTTTTGAGTGCGTGGCTCGAGCGGCGTCTGGAAGGTTGGCTCGAACGGTTGTGCTTCCAACGTCTCCTAGATACCTGAAATATTCCAAAGTGCACAATGTATGCAAGGATGATGCAAGAACTACCTAGACATGCAAAGTGTATAGAAAAGACTAGAGAATGATGCAAAACAATAAGTTATCCTAGCTAAATGCATGATAAATATATGCTAAGGAGAGATAAAATATAGACATATCAATTCGTCAAATCCATTTCGGCATCTGGCGAGCCTTCGGTTGCTGTCTACCCGCATGATATGGCCGAAGGGAGACTTCGGTTTGCTCGTGGCCGAAGGCGTTTCCCTGAACCTGCTTCTGATGCAATCTTCAACTTTGGCAAAAATCACTCCTCATTTGTTTCAAAAACTCCTCAAATGCTTCCTTTTCTTGCATATCTCCACTTCATGACACCTAAAGACAACAAATTTGATACAAATTTAACTTAGACATGCTAAATACCATGAATATGCAACAATTTAAAGACAAAACAAGTTTTAAAAACTCACAAAAACACAAGAATCATAAATCAAACATCATTTTCGTTATTCTATTTCTTGAGTTTTTCAGCGTGAAACTAATCGTAAGTTAGTTCTACATATTTCATAGTTTACGAAGCACTTAATGTTCCAGTTTTTTTAAACAGTTTTAATTGTTAGTACAGTTTCACTTGTAAATTTTTTTTCTTTTTTTCCAGATGATGCAACAAAGACAAAATAAGGAAAAAAATTTAAATATTGAAATCACCTACTTGCTGTACAGGAAAGAAAAAAAAAAAAAAAAAAAAAAAAAACTACACGAACTTTTCTTCGGTTGGCTCTCATTTTGGTTTAAGAACTACAATTCACCATACATTTTTTTCGAGCTATTCAAAAGTTTTCCACAACGACCATTACAACAGAGATATTTGAATATCGCATCAAATCCAATAATCAGTTGATATTAAACCCACTAAAGATGCATTATTAAAGATTCATCACAATCCAACAAGAGTAAATTCATTTTTAACGAACTAGCGTGCTTTAGGGATCACCCCGGTGTCCATATCCATGCTGAATTCGATGGAACTCATTGAGTTCATTTCTCGACTCTCTCCTGTCCTTGAATTTTCAGATGTCACACACTCTTTAAGATCGCTAACAACTTGAGACATGGTTGGTCGTCTTGCAGAGGAAATATTCACACATGACATTGCTAATTCAATAACCTTCCATACAGAACCAACGTCGTAATCTTCGTGGAGGTTTGGATCTATTATATTTCCAATATCTCCCGTTCTTACAATAAATCCGACCCATTCTACTATGTGAGGCTTTTCACGAGATTGCTGAATTATAGGACGGTTTGTGATGAGCTCCAAGAGTACAATTCCAAAACTGTAAACATCACTTTTCTCTGTTAACCAATTTGTTTGATAGTACCTGAAAAACAAAACATGGAAGATGCATGGTTTATGGTTTTTTATCTATCAATTGCGATGATTCAAATTTGTGGACTAACAAAAAAAATACTCACTCAGGATCAAGATAACCAGGAGTTCCAGCAACAACAGTTGAAACATGTGTTTCATTTGCCATAGAAAAAGATCTTGAAAGTCCGAAATCAGCTAATTTTCCTTGGAAACTTTCATTCAAAAGTATATTTGTACTTTTTATATCTCTATGAACCATTGGTGGTTTACATCCGGTGTGTAAGTACTCCAATCCTACATAGAAAAAATTAATGTAAATTTTTGTTTGGCGAATAAACCATTAAGTGAAGTAATTCACATAGTGTCGTAGGATAAATTTGCACACCCTATGGTAGTATAAATTAAAGTCTCTTGCTTATTCAATGGAGGTGGCATAACGAGTACTTTTAGAAGTTAAAGATCTGAATAAATTAGTGTGTACCTAATGCTGCATCGACAGCTACTCCTAGTCTACTTTTCCAGCTTAAGACAAATCCACCATGCTTTCCTGTATCAGACCGAAATTAGATAACTAACGTAATAATCTTTTTTCAGATAAAGTTACAACACTAATGGTTCTATTTTAACAAAAGCAAAAAAACTGGTAAATAAGTTCTTTTACTTGATAAATGTTGCTTTAAGTCTCCATTTGGCATGTACTCGTAGATGAGGGCCAAATGGTCTCCTTCGTCACAATAACCAACAAGACTCACCAAATTGATATGGTGCACCCTCATAAGAAGTTCCACCTGACCAATCATCCATTAGCTAATACTCATAAAGATGGCAAGTGCAAGTACACAACAATTGGATTCCAACGAAGATCATCGGATACAATATTACCTCTGCCTTGAAATGTTTGTAGCCTTGAGATGATGATGGAGAGAGTAATTTAACAGCTACTTGTTGGGTATCATTAACACAACCGTGATAAACAACTCCAAACCCTCCTTCACCAAGAACTCTTTTGAAGTTATTTGTCATTTCTTGAACCTCGAAATATGTAAACCTTATCTTTTTCGAGAAAAATGACGTTTCTGAATGTTTAGAATGTCCAACATCAGCTACGGGCAAGCTTGGTGGAGCATGTACGTCTACATAATACAAATGTAATTATATACATTGGTATTTTTGTGAAAAATTCTTTAATGATTATATATGTCTTGAGACTCACCTGAAGGCACCTTCTTCTTTCGGAAAACAAAAAAGAGAGCCACAGCCACCATTGCAATAAGCACAAAGGCAATTGATGCAATAATCGGTACCAAAAGTCCCTTTTTCTCTTTTGGATTACATGAACTAATCTTGCATAGCTCGGGATTTCCTTCAAGTCTAGAAGATATATGATATTGAGGTTGTTAAATTAATGTACCATACAGAGGTGGATGTGGAACATATATATATCTGAACTTTCTGGTACACTTGAGACTATATATTCTAATAATTAAAAGAATATATTTCAGCATTCTAATTTTTATACAAATACTGTCCATTCATGTTTACTTTATAAATGATGAAGAAAATATTCTTACTTTAAGACAAGTCCTTCCTTTTCTCTATCAAGTAGATTCTGTGGAACTGAACCGGTAAGATTGTTTCCACTTAAGTTTCTGTTAAGGAAACAAATAAAAAACCATCATATATATATAGCTAAATCCAAAAAAAAAATTAGGCCAAATGTTCATTCTTCTTTCTAGAAAACTTACATCAAAGATAATGATTTGATGTTGGCCAGAAACTTAGGCACAGGTCCAGTCAAACTGTTATTAGATAAGTCTCTGTGCACGCATACATAAATTAAAAAAAGTCGGCTACATGTCAAGTGCGAACAAAGTACTCTTGGTTTCATGAGTCAAGAATAGAGTCACTCACAGTTCTTGTATGTGCGTTAGATTTTGTAAAATTGGAGATATACTCCCAGTTAATCCACTTGCTGACAAGTTTCTAAATATGCAATCACAAAATAACACTTATTATATATCTAGATACAGAGTAGTTTTATGTTATGGCCTATGTTAGTTTATGAATACTCTTACAAGGCAATGATTCTTGGTGGTGTGGAGATATTAGCATAACTGCATCCAAGATTTTCCCAAGATAATTCTTGAGGGAGACATGGATCTCCTTGCCAACTGGTTTTACTCAGACGATAAGTAGCTTTGATATTCTTGATAGCAACAACTAATATAAACGTTATTTAATGAACAAAATTAATAGTAAATGTAAAAAAAAAAAAAATTAAAAAATGTAAAATAAGTGAAAGTTTGGTTGAGTTACCATCACTTGAGTTTGTTTCCAATGGTGGGAATTCGATTATAGTGTAAGCCTCAAGAGCATTGATCAGAGGTGGAAGAGTTGACTTTGGAGTTCTTACCAGCTCTAAACGACAACCGTCCGAGTCACATTGTAGTGGTGCAGCAGAAAATACAGTAAGTCGCTCAAACTTAGGAGGCGTAATTCCTGACTGATTAAAAATTCCTTTCATGATAATGTCAAATTCCCTAGTCTCGTTGGCTTCAAGGGTTTGTATCTCCGCAAAGTGAAGATACAAGTAGACTTCAGCATCAGAGGGTATGGGTTTCCAAGTAATGATCAATGGCTCACTCGCGTTTCTAGGCGTAGCAGCACTCGAAAGTGCTGCTTTTGGTACCTCAAATGTATCTGAGGTGTTTATATTGAGATTGGTCGTAATCTGCGTATATCTAGAGCTTAAGAATGGAGTCCAAATACGATCATAGATGTCATCAGCAAACCTGTACAACAAATTTTATTAGGCCAAGTAATTAAGCATATGTTACAACTATATCAAAAACGCAGTGAGAGCTTTAGGAAATTCAACTTCGACATTTTTGGGACGTCAACCTAGCTAATCTAAGAAGTATCAAACCAATTATCTCATTAGTTTTGAACAAAAATAAAGCATGAACACAAATTTGTATATTATCCACAAGTTCTTTTTAAAGCATCTTATTTCCAAAAATAATGTAAGCATACCAAGATTTATGACAGAGTAATCTTCACTGGTTGTTTTAATCTTTTGAAATTAACTTACCTTACCTCCCTTTCGGAATTGCTAAGATACACCCGAAAAGACCTCCTTAGCGAACCGGAATGTGTAACATAAGTATCATTTCTCAGTGGTCGTAGTTCTATGGCTGATATTATTGGCGATGTTATTCCTGTTTTAACAAGACAAATATCCAAAGAGTTTGATCTAGCTATGTGTATGATCTCCTCCTTTGTACCATTACTTCTTCCTTCCATATCTATTCTTCTCCACTTGTTAGGACCAAGATATAGATCAAAGTTTGGGTAAACATTAAGATCATCATAATTCCCATATATAAAAGTAAGTGAGATAAGATAATTTGTGCCACGGTTGACATTCAGACTATAACAGTTACGTTTTCCTTCCGGAAAGTATCTTAGTGTCAAATATGGTTTTCGGAAATTTTGGTTTAGCTGTTTCTCCATTCTAGCACCTTTTCCGGTCTGGATGAACGTGGAATCTGAGGTGAAAGTTAATCCAGTAGAGGGATCACTATATGGAGATTCCTCAATAGGAAATCCACAATCCAAACTGATGAAACCTATCCAAACATAAAACAGATCAATGAAGTTAAGTTTTGTTTTTTCTGAATTTAAAGGTATATATATACATAACAAAAAAGTAAAGTCAAAAGGAAGATCCTAATGTTTAACCAATTAAAAGAACAGATACATTACCTTCTTGTTTCTGAGCTACAACCATAACGACAAAGACTCCAATCATGGCTAACAAAAGAAGACATTTCATCTTCTCGCAAAGTTTCAATGAAAATCAAGATCATAGACACTATTTGTGAAAAGAAAAAAAGTTATGGAAGCTATGTAATTGAGAAATACCTCATAATACACATACAAAGAATCATAGATTAAGTTGGTCAAATCATGCAAGGAAGTCAAAAAAATAAAATAAATGATGAGTTACACCTCATACACAGAGTGGGAAGAATAGTCAACTGAGGCCAAGTAAATTAAAGAATGAATAATCACATAAATTTCATTGACAACTTCCAACCCAATTGGTAATTCTTGCAAATGGATATGTATCAATCTCTCTAGTCTCAGTAGAGGATATAACTCATGTATAAATATAATTAAAGGTTAAACTGTAATCTTAAAATCACTAATCTATATTCTTGTACTAGTATACATGTGTACTCATTAATCAATGTAGAATATAATAAGATTAATCTTCTACAGTCTCTGGTTTAAATACTTGAGCCCAAAAGAAAAATAAACCTTTGTTTAAGGCACAAAATAGACGAGTGGTGAGAACATTTAAGAGAAACTAGGATATGACAAGCTTTGTTTATGTTGCTCATCCCAGCACGTCGAAACTTGTCTAACAAAAAATATATACATTAGTCCAACTGGAATTATCATATAGCTATATATATAGGTTTGACATTAGATCAACTTGGTAGGTTTTACATTGTTTTGTTTTAAATAAAGATAACAGCAGGTGCTTTGATAAATTACATTTTCCCACAAGTTGGAATATAAATATAAATGTTTTTTGTTAGACCAGGTTGAGACGTGCTGGGATGAGTAACAGGAACATATTAATTTGAGAATTTTTCCACACCAACACATATATGCATTTTTTAGATTATTATAATACTGAAAAAAAACTCAATATATTCTCTCATATACTTCACATAATTGTATACTTCCAAAGTTTGTATGATTACTTGAAAATGGGATGTCATTGCAAACTATTACTGGTGGTGAGCGTCGGGATTTTTGCCATTATACATATTTTATGAGCTTGTGGCCTTATTTTATGCTGTGTATTTTATATACAAATTTCGGCCTTGTTTTCCAAAAAATGTGTTTAGTCTAGTGGTATTTGTCTATGTTAGTGGGAATTAGTGCATGGGTTCGAGTCTTACTAATAGCAAAACAGCCTTTTTATTTTAATTTGATTGTGGCCTTCTCTAACTTAGAGACGGCTCTGGCCTGATCAACAAGGTAGTTTTATTAATTGATTCATCTGCACTCTTGACACTTAAAGATTGATAAGTAACATGTGTGTCAATATCATTGATCTATTTTGTGTAGGTGCATGCATAGTCATTGTACATTCTTATTAGGGCTATAGAGCCGAGAGATTTGGTTTAAGATTTGAAAATAATCTCCTATTTCAATAGTTTTTCTAGTTGCCCTACATATACTATAAAAGGAAAGAAAAAATGTTATTTCCTAACTATTTTGTGTTTCGCCAGGATTCATCAGTTTAGATTGTGGTTTACCTCCTAATGAATCTCCTTATACCGACCCAGTAACCGGTCTAACATTCTCGTCTGATGCCGATTACATCAAAAGTGGTAAACGTGGTGAACCTGGGGATTCTTTGACTTACATCTACAGGCAGTACAAGGATCTGAGATATTTTCCGGATGGAATACGAAACTGCTATAATCTAACAGTAAACCAGGGAACCAACTATCTAATAAGAGCTGGTTTCTCATATGGAAATTATGATGGTCTTAATGTATATCCCAAATTTGATTTACATGTTGGGCCTAACATGTGGATCACGGTGGATTTGGATAACAATGATGATCGTGAGATCATTTACATGTCAAAGTCAAATTTATTGCAGATTTGTCTTGTCAAGACAGGATCAACTATACCAATGATATCTACCTTGGAACTACGGCCATTAAGAAATGATTCTTATATGACACAACTTGGTCCCTTGAACCTAATATACCGTCGAACCTATACAGGCAATTCTGGCGGTTTTATACGGTATGTAAGTTAGTTTCATCAACTATAGCCCCTTTAATTCTTTCACTCAGTCATTTTGATTAATTATTAAGACCAATGATCAAATGCAGTATAGCATGCAATGTAACAAGATCTATTTACTTTTTCATGACTAAATTATCCAACATTTTTTTCAGGTATCCTGATGATGTCTTGGATTGAAAATGGCTTCGGTATAACTGGTATGAAACAAACGTAAACACTACTCTCAATGTGACTTCCAGTAATCCTTTTGTAGTGCCAGACGCTGTAAGTAGGTCGGGTATTTCCCCCAAAAATGTCACCCTACCATTGGAGTTTTACATGTATGCTAATGACGATAATGACAAAGTTAACGTCTACTTTCATTTCGCCGAAATCCAAACCCTAAATGCAAATGATACTAGGGAATTTGACATTTTGTTGGATGGAAATATTATTCACAAAGCTTATAGTCCTAAGGTGTTACAATCGGAAACAAAATACAACATATCTCCACAAAAATGCGGATTTGGCTCCTGCGACTTAGACCTTGTAAGAACTCAAAGATCAACTCTTCCACCACTGATTAATGCTATTGAGGCATTCACAGTTTTGGATTTTCCATATGCTGAAACAAATCCAGACGATGGTATGTCACTGATCATCTTTATTCCTCTATGTATACCCTAACTAGCAAAACCTGATATCTTGTATGCTAATTCTTGACTTCTTCTATTTATGTCAGTCGCTGCTATGAAAAATATCCAAGAAAGTTATGAATTGAACATAATAAGTTGGCAGGGAGACCCTTGCGTCCCTGAACTCTTGAAATGGGAGGATCTAAAGTGCAGCTACACAAACAAGTCTACTCCTCCAAGAATTATATCCTTGTAAGATCATTATCCCATACAATGATCATTTTAAACATCAAATCTCTTAGGTATCTTATACTCCAAATTTGTTGTAATAATGTAAACAGAGATTTATCATCCCACGGATTGAAAGGAGTCATAACACATGCCTTCCAAAATTTGACTGAGCTCCAAAAATTGTAAATGAATAATATGTTTTATTTTTTCCTCTATTTCATTATCATTCATCATAATATTTTTCTTTTCTGACATCATTCATCATAATCGTTTACAATCTTAACATTTTTACATTTTAAAAATGTTAGGGACTTATCAAATAACAATTTGACCGGAGAAGTGCCTGAATTTCTAGCCAGCATGAAATCATTATCGATCATGTGAGTTAGATTCAAACTAATTCTTATTGGCTACGTATTCTCACTAGACTGTTCTTTTTTTATGTAATATTTTCTTTGCCTTGACAGAAACTTAAATTGGAACGATCTTACGGGTCCTCTTCCCAAAACTTTTCATGATAGAGAAAAGATTGGGCTAAAGCTAACGTAAAATTTTCACCATATATTTCAATTCCATCAAGCTTTTGTTTAGTTTCAAGTCTTATTCAAACAAACTTGCTTTCTTAAGGGTCCAAGGAAACCCAAGGATTTGTGCTGATGCATCATGCAAAGGCAACAACCAAAAGTACGTTTTACCAGTTGTTGCATCAGCGGCTTCTGTGCTTATCATTATAGCTATGGTGATTCTAATTCTCGTTTTCAAAAAGAAAAGGCCAACGCAAGGTACTTATTTATAAAAGGGATGCATCTTTTTATAATTTTTTATTCTTGAATAAAACTTTTATAATTAACATACATTATGGTATATTTAAGAAAAATAAATAATATGGAATAGTCGGTTGTGGACAGTTGATTCCTCATCTACAGTTCAACATGTGCTACCAACAAGTAGGCAGTCCATAATTACACAGACAAAAAGATTCACCTATTCAGAGGTAGCGGCATTTACTGACAACTTTGAAAGAGTTCTTGGAGAAGGAGGGTTCGGGGTAGTGTATCATGGTTCTTTGAATGGTACGCAACCAATAGCTGTTAAACTACTCTCTCAATCTTCAGTACAAGGCTATAAAGAATTCAAAGCAGAGGTATATGTTAAGGTTTAAAACAAAATGCATAGGTTGTAAACTATTTAAACATTGATTATATATCTTCATAAAGAACATGAAGTGGCTCTAAATTATCTATTTTTTGGCATTGTTGGTCAGGTTGAACTTCTTTTGAGAGTTCACCACGTCAATTTGGTTAGTTTGGTTGGATATTGTGACGAGGAAGGCCACTTGGCCCTCCTTTATGAGTATGCACCCAATGGAGACTTAAAACAGCATCTCTCAGGTTAAAATTTGAATTTACCACGTTTTTTAAACAAGAATTACTTGACATATTTTGATGTTTCATGTCTTACAACACCACTCGAATATTCTAAATGGTAGGAGAACGAGGTGGTTCTCCATTGAAGTGGTCAAGTAGACTAAAAATTGTGGTCGAAACTGCACAAGGTTCGTATTAAGCTCAAATCCATCAATCACTTTAAATATATCATCTAACAAAGATAAATATTATTATATATAGGATTAGAATACTTACATACGGGTTGCCAACCTCCAATGGTACATCGCGATGTCAAAACAACAAATATACTTTTAGACGAACACTTCCAAGCAAAACTTGCAGATTTTGGCCTCTCAAGATCTTTTCCAATTGGAGGTGAAACTCATGTTTCAACAGCTGTTGCTGGAACTCCTGGATATTTGGATCCTGAGTGAGTGTTACATCATCTAACCAATTCGATCCAAAAAAAATTATGATTCATTCGAAATATAAATTCCTTGTCTTGTTTTGCAGATATTATCGAACAAATAGGTTGAATGAAAAGAGTGATGTATACAGCTTTGGGATTGTATTATTGGAGATCATCACAAGTCGACCTGTTATTCAGCAAACCCGAGAAAAGCCGCACATTGCAGCATGGGTGGGATACATGCTGTCTAAGGGAGATATTGAAAATGTTGTGGATCCAAGACTCAATAGAGATTATGAACCTACTTCTGTTTGGAAGGCTCTTGAGATAGCAATGTCTTGCGTGAATCCATCTTCAGATAAAAGACCAACTATGTCTCAAGTTACTAATGAACTTAAACAATGTCTAACACTAGACAACTCAAAGCGAGGAGGGCGAGAATACATGGGATCAAGAAGTTCTGCTGAAATGAGCACAAGCTTCACAACCGAAATTATCCCTAAAGCAAGATAACTTATGCCAAAAGAATCCAATGATCACTAATGGTTTTGAAATTTCCTCGACTTATTTTATGAAAATATATTTTTGTTGGTCATTTATCCGTGAAACACTACAATTTCATTGTATTTACTTCTGATTAGCTCGTATGTGACATTATGGCTATTAGTGTGGGTGTTTTGTTTGGTTAGTCTTGGTTGAAGACTTTATTTGTCATACGATTGATCTATTGGTTTTTTTTTGTTCTTTTTTTTTCCAAGGGAGCTAGTTCTATATATTTGATAGAATTTATAACGAACATCAGAATGTTGCTAATTAGCCAAATAGCATGGCTTTAAAGAGAAAACAAATAATTAGCCAAATAGCATGGCTCTAAAGAGAACATCAGAACGTTGTTGTCAAATACAAGACGTTCAGGTCATTGGCAGGATTATCATAAAGTTATGAAGCTTTGGCATTATATCAACTTGGCAGGTTTTTATTGTTTAAACAAAGAATAGATCAGATGCTTTGAATAATACATTGTGAGTGTAACACCCTTCGCGCCATGTCGGCCAAGACAAGGTGTTTTACAAATGGTCTGCCAAAAAGCTTCTTTCTTTTAAAAAATTTCTTCAATCATAAAACTCGTTCAACTTCTCAATAACTCTTTAATTTGAGATAAAAGATAAAAGAGTGAACACAATGACGACATCTGATCACATTCAACAATCAATACGTAGCATAGAATCAGACTACACATTCTTGACATAACGTCCAACAAGAATAACGGGTACACATAATATTCAACCTAGCATATAATCATAATTTAATATTAACCATATTAAAACACCAACACATTCATCAATATACACATTTATCAATAACACCGCCAAACCGAAATCCCATCGGCTTAGCATGGCACGAACCAAATTCCATGTTCGTCCAATTGCCAGGTACAAAACAAATCCCATGTTCGTCCAATTACCAGTTACGAACCAATTCCAGGTCCGCCCATCACTAGGCACAAAACAAATCCCATGTTCGCACCCCCAACACATAATCTCATTCATATCATCATACGTCAATCATCATGTTATATCTCAACTCATTTTATCATGCATCATGTCATTGTATCATATCATCATAAATTATTCTCCTACATCTAATCATCATATCATATATCATTGCATGCAATATCAAACCATAGATATATTCAATCACATAGTTTACAAGCTGATATATCATGGTTTTTATGGTTTTTAACCATGATATAAAGAGTCTTTTAGTGTCTTTTCATTTGTTTCTAGATTTTTTTTGAGTCTTTACAGGTTTTCCAGGTTTTTAGCATAAATGAGCAAAGTGGAGCAATTTGGATCATTTTGGAGCAATAATCTGGAGGAAATCAAGTTGGAGTCGGATCATAGACCAAGCATCGATCGACACCACTATAGGAGCATCGATCGACACCCCTCTCTGCCGACTCAAGACCCAAGTTTTGGAAGTTTTACAAAAGTTGCCCAAAGTCTTCCATAATTGCAACATAAGCCCCTGGACGTATTTTAGGATGTATATATATTGTTTTTGGGTTTTAGAAACCCTTAAGTTTCATTCTAGCAATTTTTATTTTTCCTGCAACCATGAGAGATTTTGAGAGCTTTGGAGAGAGTAGCTCAGGGTTAAATTTGAGCATATCAAATTTTGGCGCCGTTGTCGGGGACTCTCTGATTCTACCATTAGATTTGAGTTTTAGATTTTGTCTAAATTTTTCTTTTTATTTTCAAACTAACTCGCTTTTCTTTTCTTCTCTCTTGTGTGTTTCAGGTGTATGCCTAATAAGCCTAACACAAGGAGCAACAAGACTGGTCCAATTCTGAAGCTTTCAAACAAAGAGTTGGGAAAACTTGAGCGTGAGAACAGAAAAGCAGCCAAATCTCTGAAGATGGTTAATAGGATCATTATGATGCGTGATGAGGCTGGTGTTTTGAGGGATCAAGAGGGCCACTTGCGCAATGAGCACGGCCAAAAGCTGGATGCAGAAGGCAATGTGATTGCTGAACCTGTTGTCAACGAGCAGGCTGTTGTGAACCAGCAAGCTGGTGTCGTTGATGATCCGGATCTTGGTGTTGATCGACACCCACCTGCAGACGTGCGTGGAGCTGCCAACCACGTACAGAACCCAGTTCGACGACAGGAGCACAACCAGGATCTGATCAGGACCATTGCTGACTACAACCGGGCTGATCTGGTGTATGAGAACCGGTCTGCTATTGTTCCTCCTCCATTCCAGAGGAAAGATTTTGAGTTGAAACCTGCGTACTTTCAACTAGTTGGGCAGAGACCTTTCTCTGCTTTGCCCAATGAGAAGCCCTTGGATCACATTGAGCATTTTGAGGATCTGGTGACCAGTATCAAGGCTAATGGAGTGACTGAGGACTTCATATTCTGCAAGCTCTTCCCATACTCACTTGCAGGAGAGGCATCTCAGTGGTTGAAGCAATTGCCAGTTGGATCTTTGACATCTTGGCAACAAGTCAAAGTGGCTTTCCTCAACCATTTCTATGATGATGCAATGTCAGATGAGCTGAGAGTCAAGCTATCCACTTTCAAGCAAAGACCAGATGAAGCTTTCAAGGCAGCTTGGGTGAGATTCAAAGCTTATCAGAGGGATTGTCCACACCATGGTTTTTCAAGGGTACAATTGCTGAGTATCTTTTTCAGAGGGTGTGACTGGAAGTATCAGTTAGCTTTGGATGCTGCAAGTCATGGGAATTTCAAAACAAGATTTCCAGAAGATGCTGAAGTTTTGATTGAGAATTTGGCTTCTAGCAATAGCACTAAGGGAGCAGATGCTGAAAGGAAGAGATTGCATGGAGGATTTGATTCAAAACAGTTAGCTTCTGTTAATGCTAAGTTGGATTCAGTGCATAATCTCCTTATGGGTAAGAAATCTGTTCATTTTGCTGCTGAGGTTAAGACATATGAGCCAGAACCTGATCAAGGACACCAAGAGGAGGATGTGAATTATGTGTATGGGAATCAGGAACAGCGGTTTGGAAATCAGCAAGGCAATAGGCCTTACAGTGGGAACTCTTCAGGCTACATTTCCAAGCCAGAGTATCAGCAGCAACAACAGAACAATGGCTATACAAGGACATATGGGAACTCATCTTATCAGTCTCCCCCTCCTAAGACTTCTTCTGAGAGTAGAATGGAAGCCATGCTTGAGCAGCTTTTGCAAGGACAGGAGCATTTGACAGTGACATTCAATGGAAAGATTGACAATGTCTACACTGAGCTGAATGGGAAGATAGAGGCATTGAATGTTCATGTTAAGAAGCTGGAGGTTCAAGTTGCACAGACTGCTGGGTCTGTAAAAAGGCAAGAGAATTATCTTCCAGCAAGAACTGAGTCAAACCCCAGACATGCTTGCAATGCCATATTAGTGAGAGATGAAGATGATGGTGATATTGCTTCTGCAGAAAAAGAAGAGAAATCGACAAAACTCTCGGTTTCAGATGATGGTGTCGATCGACACCACCTAGGCATCGATCGACACTCATCCCAGACGGAACCAGAAACTGCAAAATCTCAGGTTCCAGCAGCAGTTGAGAGGGTTTACAAACCAAAGGTTCCTTTTCCTAAGCCAAGAAAGTCCAAGCAGGAGCTTGAGGAAGCTAGATGCAAGGCAATGATGGAAAAGGTGATGATTGAGATGCCTTTGATTGATGCTATGAAGCTTTCACCACCACTTAGGCGCTATGTCAAAAGAATGGTGTCAAATGGTTTGAGCCCTGAGGAAGGAGCCTTGCTAACTAAGGATGTTAGTGCAATTCTGTTGAACCAGCCTGTTCAGAGGAAGAAGGAGAGAAAGCAAGAAGTGGTTGTCTCTAAGGAAGTGAGTGCAATCATTCAATATAAGACTGCGGAGAAGTTACCAGACCCTGGAAGCTTTGTACTTGATTGCTCTATCTCCACAGGAAGGTTTGCTCACTCACTTTGTGATCTTGGCTCTAGCATCAACTTGATGCCACATTCTGTTGCTGTAAGACTTGGGATGACAGAATTCAAGCCAACTCAGATTTCTCTTATCCTGGCTGATCGCTCCCGAAGAATTCCTGAAGGTGTTTTAGAGGATATTCCAGTTAAGGTTGGCAACTTCATGATTCCTACTGACTTTGTGGTGCTGAAGTATGATACAGAGCCTAAAGATCCTCTCATTCTAGGAAGATCTTTCTTGGCTACAGCTGGTGCCATCATTGATGTGAAGAAGGGACACATAGCACTGAATGTGGATGGTTTGAGTATGAACTTTGAGATGGATAAGCTGAGGAGGGCTCCTACTATTGATGGACAGACATTTTCTGTTGAGAAGTTTGCTGCAACACGAGCATCAGGCTCAGTGTCGATCGACACCAACAAGGTGGCATCGATCGACACCCCTCCACGACCACGACAAAGCATGTCCAAAACTGATGCTCCAAGTCAGAAACCTGTTCCCAGACAGAAGAGTCACCAATCCACACCCCAGAGCCCTCAGGTAAGGCCAAGGTATGCATCTCCTTCTCCTAAACTTCCTCCTATCATCAACAAAAATTTCAAAGAGATGAAAACTGTTTTGGAGTTAACCAAGCCACGAGATTATCGTAGAGCGCTTGTTTTTTCTGTTGATGATTTTTCAGGACATAAGAGAAGCAAACCCATCCCTAGATCCCACCCTGGTCCTGTTCCTCGCATACTTGGGAAACCTCATGCACCTAAAGCTTATACACCACCTTGGATGAAGAGGACTTCAATGCCATGTTCTGATCCTCCGGATGCCTCAGCTCCAACACAGTCCAGCTAATGACTGAAAACAAGCGCTTAGTGGGAGGTAACCCACTGGTAGGTTTTTCTTTTTCTTTTTCTTTTGATTTTGATTTTGATTTATTTTATTTTTATTTTTGCTTTCCTCTTACTTGATAACACTGGGGACAGTGTTGTTTAAGTCTGGGGGAGGTTAGTACTAACTATGTTTTCTGTTTTTGAGTTTCAGTTGTGTCAGTCAAAACCATAAAGTTTGAGTCAAATTTTTCAAAATTTTTCTTTTTGTCTTTGGGAATTATGATCTTGACTAATGATTTCTCTTATTTGGCTAACACTCTAATGATTATTTGTTTATGCTTGATCTCAGAACTGAAGCTTAGAAAGACTATGAGCCTTATCAATAATCCTGAAAACCCTTATTCAATGGATATCTGATTGATCTAACGTTGTCTCAACCTTTATCAGGATTTTAACCGGACTTAATCTCTTACTTTGGGGTTGGAAATCAGTGGACTAGACTTCTTCTTCAGGCCATACAAGGCAGTGCAATTTTTCAAAGTATGTCTCCCCTCTCTCTTCCCTTCAGTGTTTAAGAAAAAAAAAAAGAAAAATCAGAAAAAAAAGAGAGAAATAAAAGATGAGATGATTTTGATCAGTTTAGAGAGGTAGGTAAATTACCAGTGACCTCATTATTCTACTCTTGAGTCAAATGATCACACAAAGCTTGGAAGCGAGGGGTTGGTAAATTACCGATGACCCCGGTATTCGCTTACACCTTTGATTTTTTTTTTAAAAAAAGAAAAAAAGAAAAAAAAAAATTGGAAGTGAGAAAAGGGAGAGGAAAGGAGATGTAAGAAGAATGTCTTGGCCTGAAGAGAGTCCATATGCCACTGTTCGGTACACCCAAGGTAAGAACTCACATGTACTTGCTTTAATATTGACTAATGAGATGACAATGGAGATTTCAGAGATTCCAAAGGATTGTGGGATTTGAGTACGGAATGTTGATGCTTATCATGGTTAAGTATAAGTAGTAAGTTCTTGAGTCAGGTAAATGAAGAGTGCGAATAAGAATCATTATGCAATTGAGTGAGTTCCTTGTTTTCAAACCTCTTTCACTAGTCTAAGTTTATGTTTTGCTTGAGGGCAAGCAAAGGCTAAGTCTGGGGGAGTTGATATATCATGGTTTTTATGGTTTTTAACCATGATATAAAGAGTCTTTTAGTGTCTTTTCATTTGTTTCTAGATTGTTTTTGAGTCTTTACAGGTTTTCCAGGTTTTTAGCATAAATGAGCAAAGTGGAGCAATTTGGATCATTTTGGAGCAATAATCTGGAGGAAATCAAGTTGGAGTCGGATCATAGACCAAGCATCGATCGACACCACTATAGGAGCATCGATCGACACCCCTCTCTGCCGACTCAAGACCCAAGTTTTGGAAGTTTTACAAAAGTTGCCCAAAGTCTTCCATAATTGCAACATAAGCCCCTGGACGTATTTTAGGATGTATATATATTGTTTTTGGGTTTTAGAAACCCTTAAGTTTCATTCTAGCAATTTTTATTTTTCCTGCAACCCTGAGAGATTTTGAGAGCTTTGGAGAGAGAGAGATCTGAACTGCTTTGAGAGAAGAATTTCTTGAACTCTCTTTACTCTTTTAATTTCAATTGCTTATTATTCAGAATTATGTTTTGTTCTTCATTGAATATGTCTGAGTAGTTTGCTTGTTAGGTTCAGGGTTTTTCATAGGGTTTTTATGAATTATTAGATCTGATTATTTAGGATTCATTATCTATCTAGATCTTCATCTTAGGTTGTTCTTCATATTAATTCTTGATTGATCACCTAGAATTAATACCCTAGGGAAATAAATTGATATGAGAATATAATTGTTTTCCTGATAAAACCTTTTGATGAGCAAAATTATTTCTTGCAAAGAGATTTGATTTAATAATTTTGTGAACAATCTAAACCTGATTTTATTGCTGATTTTTAACCTAGAATTTTACAAAGAGATTTGGATTTTCTGGTTTTAAATTTATATATTATTTGCAGTGAGAACTGATTTAATTTACAATAGTGTTTAGAGTTCTAGATCTGTTCTTAATTGTTTGAATCCTAATTTATTGATTGATTTAATATTTCATAATTTCCTGAGAAATTCCCTAGGCCTAGCTTTTTGATCCATTGAATTTACAACAGTTTTTATTTAATATTTTGCATTGCTTTTCTTTATTTAAATCAAATTGTTTAGCATAATTATAAAACTCTATAATTTATTGTGTAGTCTTGAGTCCTTGTGGAATTCGACCCCTAAGTACTGCATTGATCTCTTAATTTGAGAGAGTAGCTCAGGGTTAAATTTGAGCATATCACAAGCCTATACAAGCAATTCATGAAGAACATGCTTAGAAAGTAACCATTGTGTTTTCGCGATTACCACCCTCACCTTTACCACTTAAATGATGAAACTCATTTCTCCTTTTCCATATCAGACCCAATATTAAAGAACACTCATACAAAGCTTCAGCTCCATCCAACCTCGTTTACCAAACCAACATTAAAATATCACTATTTACTCCATACAAATGTCTCAGAAACACACGAGTGTAAAACCACAACTAACCATTAAAATCACAATCCCACCGTTGAATCTGTAGCCAGTAGTACCGTGAAGCTCCCGACCAAATATCAGCTCGATCAGGTAAGTTTTGGACAACCAAACGCTTTTCCAAGGAGACAACCTCGAATCTGATTGCTAGGGTTTCTAGTTTGGGAAGTTCCATTAATTTCTTGCGCAGGAAGCAACCCACATAACTTCTTGAATACTTCCGTCAGTTGCTACGAGCTCATGGCTTGATGGTGATCACGCCGGTGTTTTTATCTTTCTAAACCGATGTCACATCCGGCGCCGACGAGACGCTTCTCCAAACTTGTTTTTATATTCTTATTCCACTTTCTTGTTCTTCTCTTCTCCACCTCCGATCTACTCCGACTTTGCTCTTCCACCACCACCAAAGCTTGCAACCGTCACAGTAATGATTATTAGATCCATCACCTCTGCGAAGTCTCTTCCTCTCTCTCTCTTCTCCTCACGGCCCCATCTTTTCTTCTTCCCTTCTCTTTTTTTCCGAGATCTCTCTTGCTCTCTCATACTCTCTCACGTCATAGGTTCTTAAGGTTTCTATTCTCCTTTGTGCGGCCATGAAGATGTAAACACACAAACGCACAAAACCCTTTGTCGTTTACTATATTTTAGACTAATGGGGTTTAACATGGTTAGAAAACAGACCGGTCCAATTACATAAAATTGGGGATGTTACAGTAAGGTTCAGGTTTTGGTCGATAGGCTTTTCTTCTAGGTTTTCGAAAAGCCATTCAAAGTTTCCTTCGGTACGTAGCATACCTTTCAAGCTGATCAATCAAAGCCTCGTCTTCTTCGATGATCTTTGAGATTACAATTATATTAGACGGATTATCTTTCAATGCCCACAAAGCCATGTCAACTATTATACAACAAGTCTCGTGATTCGTCAGAAAGGGCTTTTCCTGATCTAATTATAAGCAACAATAAATAACTATTTATATATAAAAAATTGAACTAATTTCTTATTACTAACCTAATTCTGCTAGATTTTTTTTTGTATTTATATAATAAGACATATATAAATGTGGTTTCAGTTTAGTTATTAACATGATCGAGACAAGTTTTAAGTCTAGCGATAAGATTTTACACGTATCAAAAAGTTTAGAAAAGAAAAACTAACAATTTCTTCATGTAAATTATAAAGTTTTGTTTTCAAATTTAGTCATCAACGTTATCATCACATATGTCAAGTTATCAATTTAAGATATTGACAAATGTAAAAATATGTTCTCAACGTAGTAACAACACATTTATACAAAAATTCGTTTTGAAGTTACTCATTAACATGATCGGAACTATATTCTATTTTTATGTTATATATTCTTATAAATATTATATATGAGATTACAACACTTGTAAACGTTTGTAACATTTATCATGATTTAATTTAAAATATTATATTATTTATTTCAATTTCATTATCAATTGTAAATATGTGATGATGTAAGTTAAAATTTTATATGTTTTTATTCAAATTTTGTTTTCAGTTAAGGATTTGAACAATTAGTATTTGATTATATTCCTTCTTCTTAATATTTTTATTTTTTAATGTAGTATTTTTAGATTTTACATTATTTACTTCAATTTGATTTTCAAACTAGAAATCTGTGATGATTTAAAATAAAGTTTTGTAATTTTTTTAAGTTAAGGATATGTAATATCAAAAAATATTATTTAAAAAAAAAATATTACGCTGTAGTATTTTTAGTTTCTATTTATATCTATGAATTATCTAAGTCTCATATGTCATTGTGCTTATAATTTTCAATTTTTATTTTTATTATGTCAAATAATCTTCTTTTTTCAATTTCTCAATTTTTATTGGGTTGGTTATAAACTCAATGCAATGGTGGAGATACTTTTTCTAAACTTTTTTGTGAGTAAACAATTTTAATGGTTACAAAAACTATGACACAAAACAATTTTAGTGATTAAAGAAACTATGTCAAAATGAAAGCAAAGGGACATAAAATTGGTTCAATTTGTTCATAGACACATTGTATAGGTGGTGATAAAGAGTATATTTTTTGGTGTATGAACACATTCTTTGTGGTAAAACTTAGAGTTACTGGATGTTAAGAAAATGATGCTTTGACGAGTTTTTTGCATGTAAAATATTATATGAATAAGTTGTGGAATGTTTTTGAAATTTGGCAATATGATATTCATTTTGAATGTTTGACAAAACTTTATGAATGTTTGGCAAAACTTTTGGTTGCTGATAAATTAATTTTAGATTATTTTAATAATTTATATAATAAATTTAAATATATAAAAGTAGGAATTAGTGTATTAATGTAAAAATAAAGAAAAATCAAATTTCATATATGGAAATATGATTTTTTTTCCCTAACTAAATATATTTATCTGTATTTACTTCCGAAAAGTAGTTTTTATTTATAGCAAAAAAATTGAATATCATTTTATTTATTTTTATTTGACAATTTAAAACCCGTATGATGTGCGGGTTCTAATAGTGTGTTATGTAGTTAAAAAGGAAAGTTGATGATGTTTGGGTAAACAATGCTTCTTACTTCTATGATGAAAAATTATATTGTGTCGTCCTAAGAGAGACCTACTACAATAATCTGGTTATGATATAATGCGAATGTGAAGTGGCTATGTGAGCTATATATATCATAACTGCATGTTTACTGCATGTAAACATGCATGTCACTGATACTATATAGTAGTATATGCTGATAATTTTTATACTTCATCTTTACATTTGACATAAGCAGCCAGCTATCTTTAAACTTAATTATTAGAGGTATCACAGGCAAATGAAACGAATATTTTATTTTTTTCAAAGACCAAATTATGATTGAGGTGAAAGTCAACAAAATGTATTAAATCGACCAAGTTGTTGTTAAATACAAGTCGTTGAAGTCATTAGCCGCATTGTCAAATAGCTATATGAAGCTTTGACATTCTATCAACTTGGCAGGTTTTTACATTTTTTAAAGAAAGATTAGATCAGGTGCTTTGATTTATGATTAAATTGTTCGCCTTTTTCCATAATGTATAATAAAATGTATATATTTACGTTAGACCATTTCAGACGTGCTGGGACGAGTAACATGAAACGATTCTATAGGAAAGTTGTCTCAATCTTAAAGTCAATATATGTTTTCAGACAGTCTTTAGAAGTTTGTATGTAAACTTGAAAATGGAGGGTCATCGACAACTTTTGCTGGTGTTGTTGAGCTTTGGCGCGTTTGCCATTAGACATCTCGCTCAAGCTCAGTCTGACCAACAAGGTAGTCTTTCATATCATTTATTAAAAGTATTGTTAATAATTTGCTTCATGCTCAGTTTTTGAGGTTAAGCCATTGTTAAAGACTTGTAGTTTTTTAGTGTTCTTGATAGGCTGATCGAGATCATAATTAACTGTTACTTTACTTGTATACATAGACAATTAGACACTAAAGAATTCACATAACGACTATAGTTATAAGACATTTGGTTTAAGAAAATTAAGGGTTCTCTCTTTTTCAAAAGTTTTGGTTGTCTTCTTTATATATTAGCTTCATGTTCTAACCAAAAAAAAAAAAGAGGAACATTATTTGCACTAACAATACATTTTGTGACTTGCCAGGATTCATCAGTTTGGACTGCGGTTTACCCGCGGATTTGTCTCCTTACACCGACCCAGACACCGGATTAACGTTCTCATCTGATGTTGATTTCATTTCAAGCGGTTTACTTGGTAAAGCTGGGGATGATAACAGATATGACTATAGGCAGTATAAGGATTTGAGATATTTTCCCGATGGAATACGAAACTGCTACAACCTGAAAGTAGATCAAGGCATCAACTATTTAATAAGAGCTGGATTCGGATATGGAAACTATGATGGTCTTGATGTATACCCCAAATTTGATTTACACGTTGGGCCTAACATGTGGATGGCGGTGGATTTGGAATTCTGGAATGATGGTGAGATCATTTACATGACAAAATCCAGTTTATTGCAGATTTGTCTTGTCAGAACAGGACCAACAATACCAATGATATCAACCTTGGAACTACGTCCATTAAGAAATGATTCCTATATGACGCAGTTTGGTCCCTTGGACCTCATTTACCGGCGGGCCTATACTAGCAATTCTACGGCTGTGATACGGTATGCTAACTCAGCTTTGCCAAACAATTTTAACGTTCATGATCAATTGAGTAAAGATGTTATTTTAATTTTAATTTTTTTTTTATATACAAAAGATGTTATATTTAGGCTTTAGGTTTCTTAGAGAAAACTATCTATTATTTTCTAGGATATCTTTTGAAATTATTATAAGAGAAACATGTCAATTTGAGAAATATAGGGATAATGATGCGAGGTAGTATATATAAATGTTATTTTATTCATTTTACAATACCGTACCATTGACCTCATATGCTTCCACTCAGCAAACACTAACCCAAAGATTATTTCAGCTATCCGGATGATGTCTTTGATCGCAAATGGTATCGATATGATTTGTCTGAAACAGATGTAAATACAACACTCAGTGTGAGATCTTCCAGTCCCTTTCAAGTACCAGAAGCTGTAAGTAGGTCTGGAGTTACTCCCAAAAATGCTACCACGCCATTGAGAATTCGACTGTCACTAGCGGACGACAGTGACAAAGTTAATGTGTACCTTCACTTTGCCGAGATACAAGCCTTAAGAGCCAACGATACGAGAGAATTCGAGATTGAACTAGAAGATACTATTATTAAATCAGCGTATAGTCCGACGATGTTACAGTTAGATACCATATACAACCTATCACCTCAGAAATGTAGCTTCGGATTGTGCTACTTGGATCTCGTTAGAACTCCAAGGTCAACTCTTCCACCACTGATTAATGCTCTTGAGGCTTTCAAGGTATTGGACTTTCCATATGCTGAAACAAATCCAAATGATGGTATGCAACTTTTCATCTATACTCTATATCCTAATTATTCACGAAGGGCTTATATTAAATTTACAAGATTGTTTTACAAAATTGGGAGAAAATATGGTAGCAAAACCATAAATAAATTATGTTTCGTGTTATCAAATAAGCAAACATGATACAAAACCTGTTGAAATAATGTGTGAAATCTATATCATTAAAAACGCGATAAATGAACCAACTTATTTACGATTTTTCAATTTCTTTTTTTTATTTCTTTTTGCTAAGAAGAGGGTGAAATTTTTCCATCTATATATGTCAGTCGCTGCTATGAAGGATATCGAAGCAATTTATGGGCTGAAGATGATTAGTTGGCAAGGAGATCCTTGTGTCCCTGAGCTATTAAGATGGGAAGATGTAAAGTGCAGCTACGCCAATAAGTTTGCACCTCCAAGAATTATTTCCTTGTAAGATCGCGGTCCCATAAGCATATTGTTTTGTGGTAAAACGTAAATCTCTCTAATATCTTACACTTCAAATTTGTTCTTATGAGGAAAACAGAGATTTGTCATCACGAGGACTAAAAGGGGTGATAGCGCCTGCCTTCCGAAATTTGACCGAGCTTCGAAAACTGTAAGAGACTAATTAAGAGCTATAAGCTATAAATATGCTTTAGCACTTAACGTAACACATGAGAAAACATATATATTGATCAACTGACCACATATTTTAAAATATATATATATATATATATATATATATTATGTATTATCATATTTCCAATTTTTCATATCTTAATTGCAAATAGGACGAGAAAAATATCTCATATCAAAATATTTTCGTCATTCTGTAAATTTAAACGAAAACATATATATTGACTGTCCACGTTTTATAAATGCTAGGGACTTGTCAAACAACAGTTTTACCGGAGGAGTGCCTGAGTTTCTAGCCAGCATGAAGTCATTATCGAACATGTGAGTTGATATAAACAAACATATTTGCCACTTATTTTTCACTTGGTACGGTTGTAATATTTCTTTACCTTGGCACAGAAACTTAAATTGGAATGATCTTACGGGTCCTCTTCCTAAAGTATTTCATAATAAAGAAAAGAATGGGCTAAAGCTAACGTAAGATTTTCACGTTTATATTTTTTTCCATCTACTAGTGACAAGCTTCTGTTTAGTTTCAGTCTTATTCAACACTACTTATCTTCTTAAGGATCCAAGGAAACTCAAAGTTCAGTGATGATGCGTCATCCAAAAGTAACAATCAAAAGTATGTTGTACCAGTTGTTGCGTCGGTAGCTTCTGTGCTCATCGTTGTAGCTGTGCTAATTCTAATTCTTGTTTTCAAAAAGAGAAGGCCAACGCAAGGTACTTAATCATAGACGGATATATACTTATTGTAACATGCATGCATGATGACATACTAAAGAATATTTAGCAAAAAAAAAAAAAATGATGACATACTAAAGGATGAAATCTTTTGGTTTTGGGACAGCTGATTCTTTACCTACAGTTCAACATGCGTTACCAAGTAGACCATCTATATTTACTCAAACGAAAAGGTTCAAATATTCCGAGGTGGTAACACTGACAGACAACTTTGAAAGGGTTCTTGGAGAAGGAGGGTTCGGAGTAGTGTATCATGGTTCTTTGAGTGGTACGCAACCAATAGCAGTTAAACTACTCTCTCAATCTTCAGTACAAGGCTATAAGGAATTCAAAGCAGAGGTATGTTAAGGTTTAAAACAAAATGCATATGTTGTAAACTATTTAAAACTTGATTGTTTGTCTTCATAAAGAACATGAAGTAGCTCTAAATTATTTATTTTTTGACATTGTTGGTCAGATTGAACTTCTTTTGAGAGTCCACCACGTCAATTTGGTAAGTTTGGTTGGGTATTGTGACGAAGAAGGCCACTTGGCCCTCCTTTATGAGTATGCACCCAACGGAGACTTAAAACAACATCTATCAGGTTTAAATTAAAATTGAATTTACCAAGTTTTAAAACAAGTACTACTTGATATATATTGATGTTTCATGTCTTACAACACCACTCGAATTTTTAAAAACTATAGGAGAACGTGGTGGCTCACCATTGAAGTGGTCAAGTAGACTAAAAATTGTCGTCGAAACTGCACAAGGTTCGTATTAAGCTCAAATCCATCAATCACTATATATCTATCATCTAACATGGATAACTATTACTCTATATAGGATTAGAATACTTACATACAGGTTGCCAACCTCCAATGGTACATCGCGATGTGAAAACAACAAATATACTTTTAGACGAACACTTCCAAGCAAAACTTGCAGATTTTGGCCTTTCAAGATCTTTTCCAATTGGAGGTGAAACTCATGTTTCAACAGCTGTTGCTGGAACTCCTGGATATTTGGATCCTGAGTAAGTTTTACATCATTGAACTAATTCGATCCAATAAAAAAATTCATGATTAATTAGTCGAAATAAGTACCATATTGTCTTGTTTTGCAGATATTATCGAACAAATAGGTTGAATGAAAAAAGTGATGTATATAGCTTTGGGATTGTACTATTGGAGATCATCACAAGTCGACCTGTTATTCAGCAAACCCGAGAAAAGCCGCACATTGCAGCGTGGGTGGGATACATGCTTACTAAGGGAGATATTGAAAACGTTGTGGATCCAAGACTCAATAGAGATTATGAGCCTACTTCTGCTTGGAAGGCTCTTGAGATAGCAATGTCTTGCGTGAATCCTTCTTCAGAGAAAAGACCAACCATGTCTCAAGTTACTAATGAATTAAAGCAGTGTCTAATATTGGACAACTCAAAGCGAGAAGGGAGAAAAGACATGGGATCAAGAAGTTCTGTTGAAATGAGCACAAGCTTCACAACCGAAATTATTCCTAAAGCACGCTAACTTATGCCAAAAAAAATCCAATGATCACTCAGGATTTTGAAATTTCCTTCACCTATTTTACAAAAAAAAAAAATATAATAATAAGAAAAGAAATGTTTTTTTGGTCATTTATTGGTACAAGTACAATACTACAACTTCATTCTGTTTACTTTATGTATGTGACATTATGGGTATTAGCGTGTGGATGTTTTGTTTGGTTTTTATTTTGGTCGTGGCCTTGTGGATTTCAAAGACAGAAGATTGCTATGAAGACTGTATTTGGTCATACTATTGATATAATGCTTATAAGAAAAAACAAAAGGAGCTAATTCTTTCTTTTATTTTCTTTTTTTGTTTCAAGGGAAGCTAGTTCTATTAATGCATTATTATTGATGCAGCAAATATTTTTCTATCTATACTATTAATTGGGGAGTACAAAAGCAGAAAAAAAAAAAAAAAAAAAAACTTTGGCAAAAATGCCATATAATGCCCCTACGCAAGGAAAAAAGGAAGAAGAGAAAAAAAAAATTTAAGGGCAACAAAGTCATTATATTTAGAGATGGGACGCGGATCCTAACCGACCGGTTTAAACATATTTGGATCCTGTTTTGTTAGATTGACTGTCGAATATATACTCCCTTACTCAATCACGTCGGTTGCCTGCAAAAGAAAAAACAAAAGGATTAAACCAACCAGAAACAGAAAGATAATGATAATTAAGGAATATATGAATGAATTAAAATTCCTATAAAAAAACGAATTGCCTTAACTATCATCAATATTAATCTCATTCCATATAATACCAAACATTTAAACTACAATCAATAGCTGCTATTTAATCGGACTCAATCATCACCCAAATCAACGAATCAGCCTAAACATCCTCTATATTTACATCTTGAATCAATATCACAACCAAATCAGTATCCCTAATAATTAGTAACTACAATAACTATTAACAGGGAACATTAATCACAAACCGTAATATGGGGATTAGTTTACGTAGGATTGAAATCTCATATTATTGATATTTTAGCAAATAACATTTAAATATAACTACAAATATGGAATATAATCCTATCAAATCGAGAAAAATACAAAATAATGATTCAATTTTTTTCTACACATTAAATAGAATAGGAAATTAAGATATTCGAATTTATGGGAGAATATCTTTAAAACAGAAACTAAATATCGTCAACTTGAACATTGTGTACAAACTTCTGTATATAAATATAGCATCTCGGGTTCTACCTTTTTAGATAACCTAAAGCTCTAATTTTCTTCACTCAAAAACATCGACTACAAAAAAAAAAAAAAAAAAGATTGATGGATTCACATACCTTAACGACCTTAAGCTCTTGAAAACGACCCAAGCATCCAAACCAAGATGATCTTGGCAAGATCCTTCAATCATTGAAGCAATTTACTAAGCATACCGGATATGAATACGTACGTCTTTAAGCTTATAGTAGAGATAAGCTATTAATATTTCTTTTTCGTATGTTTTACATCAATATTAAGTTTTCTAATTTGTGATCCTAACAATTTTGCAGCTGAAAAGTAAAATACAAAACCATCTCGAGCAATTGATAAGTCTATAAATCAAAATTCTCAACTCTAGGATTTTCAAACAATCAATCAATGGTAAGGATTTATTTATATCTTCATCTACAATACTCTAATTTTGTTTTAAATAAATCATGTTAAGAAGAATCTAATTTTTATTCCAATATTTTATAATTGTATAGAACCTGTCAAAATATTTGTTTTCACTTTGCTTCGTGTAAGAAACAAAAAATACAAAACTTTTGGTTTGTTCTAATATGTTTTCTTTACAAGAATTGAAATGGGTAAGCTTTATGGTTCAATAGAGCTAAGAAATACTTTGTACTTTTGTAGTAAAGCATTAAATTATTGCGTGTCATGGATTCAGTTCAGATGGGCATATCTATTTTCCTGTCTAAATTGAAAATAAAAATTAGATATTTTAAGATAATTCGAAGATGTCCAATCTAAACAAAGAGTTTCTGGGCACATTATTTTTATGTCAAAGCATGTATCTCATAAACTTGGATTAACAAGAATTTTTTTAACTATCCTCCTAAATCTATGGCATATGTATGTGATGAAGTAAACTTCGTGGATTACATCTTAATCCAGACTCTATACAGTCCTTAGCCAAGATCTGAAAACTAAAATGGTTGGGAAATGAACAAGATTTGATTAACTATGGAAAAACCTGATATGGAGCTGAAGTGTACAGGTATAACGAACGAGTAAGCTCAAATGGTTGATCGATTAGGGACTGGTAATCATGGAAAGATAGAAGCCGACAGGTCTGGTGATGATGGCTAGATAGAAGCCGATGGTTTGGTGGTGGGAGACTATCGATTAACAAACTGAAACATTAGTGATATCGGCGGCTAGGAATCCGAGGTGAGAGAAAATGATTCTTCTCGGCACGGTGATGGTGACTCAAAAGTCAAAAGGAACGTTTTTGACACGCAATATCTAATCGTAATTGGGAATCTTATCTAACCATGGGCCTATGAAGGAAATGGCCCATATCGCTTAATGCCATTGACTGTTCTAACTCTGTCTCTTAAACATAATTATTATCTACACAATTTTTATATGTAATGTCTAACCTAAGCTAATTTCCAAATTACGGTTTAATTTGTAACTTTGGGTTTGGTGTTTGTAAAATATATACACATTTTAAAAAATCTTTCATAGATGCAATTTAATTCGTTTTTAATAAATGTGAAAATTTTATTTAAATGATATTATTGAACCAGAACCAACTGGTTTGTTAGTCATTTGGTTGATGGTTTGTATCATCTTTTACTAATTTTAAAAATTTGATTTGATAGTTTATAGGCTTTTATCATTTTTACTGATTATATGAATTTGATAATTTACGGGTTTAATAAAAATTTAACTACGGGTAAAAAAATATAATATTCATTATGATATAAGTCTATGGGAATGTGTTTGACCAACTTGACAATTTGGGTCATATGATTGGAAACTTTAAATTTTTGGTAGTTTTTATCCAGTTGATTGTTTATGGATTTAATAAAAAATCTAATTGATTACTAATTTGATTCACATTTGATTTGAATTTGTTGTCATGCGATCAAAATTTCATGGTAAAACTATAAAATATTGATGAATATAATTCCGCACGAACGTCCGGGATCGAATCCAAATTTGATTTAACATCCCTAAACAAACTGTTGGAAATGTTTGTATAAGTTTAGAATAATATACACATAATATCATTTAACTATATTATATCTTAAATTTTTCTTATAAATATCACCTATGCAGGTTTGAGTAGAAATTTACTTGAAATTTTTCAAATTTAAAAAAACTTTACGCAAAAATAACCCCGCACGTACGTGCGGGTCCGAACCTAGTTGATCTTTATTTTTGAAGGAATTTATCTCCAACATCATAAGGCGTGATAATTACCAAATAGGCAAATAAAATTTGCATTATACTTTTAAAAGAAAGTATTTGTGAGAAAGGATTTAAAGAAAGAAAAGAAAAAGACTCATTTCAATATCTTTAATCAGTGATGTGTAACTAATAGTATAATTTTGTGAAGATTAATATACAGTTCTCATATCTTCAATAATCTTTTTTTTCTTTTAGGAAAGGGTGAGTTACTAGAATATTGCATAAAAGCTTCCTTATTACAAAAGCAACATACAATTGTTTGTAATGACTAGACTAACACCTTGTACCTATACTACCCCTGAAACTAGTGTTGAGAAAAAACGTAATTACGGCTAATGCCATTAGGAAAAAAAAAAACATTGGAAGTTGGGACTAAGTCTACCGATCCTTTGATGGTAGATTTATACACGTGGACTGATTAAAGGTGTACGTCAGATATTTTTGGTACACTTAGTTGTAGTCTTGGTACACTTATCGGTCACTGTAGATGGTAGACTTAGTTGTAGTGTTGGTACATTTATCGGTGGACGTAGATGAAATCGATTCGTTAGATTAAGTTGGTAGAGGAATTTCCCTTTGATGATAGACTTTTGTTTTAAGCGCGTGTAGCGGCAAACATAACAAGGTGTTTAGATATTTATGGTAGACTAATGGCATGTTGCGACAGATTTATGCGACAGCCTTCTCTCCTTACAGATATTTTTGGTATACTTTGTTTGTTTTTTGAAATAGTTTTCGTAGTGTTGTGGTAGGCTTCTTGTCCGTGGTAGATTTAGTAAGCAAGATTGACAGCTGTAAAGTCTTACCAGAATAACACGAATTTGTTTGAGCTGGCAAAGACAGTCGAGCGTTGCGATAGACTTATTGGAAGAAGATCTAAACACCTTTACTGTTCTTCCGATCTATGGTGTTCATGTAATAAAGTTTGTAGCAGATTCATCAATCGTGTTCTGTTTGTCTGCCGGAGCAAACGTCTTTATCCTACTCAGTTTCTTTAATCTTTGATCTCGGTTCATCCATGGAAGAGCAAGATATCGTATTGGCGTGTGGGAGGTGGAGGGTAGACAAAAAGCGCTGGTTGTTTGATGTTGATACTAGGAAAGGGTGCAGGATTATAGTTGCCGATAAAGAAACAAAGTTTGAAGACTTTACTGCTATGGTGTACGATGACTTTGGTTTCTGTGAAAGAACTTCCGCGATAAAGTTGAGTTATATGTTAGATAGATATAAAAAAGCGGATGTTATATGCCACCGGTGATTGTTTCGAATGGTCGGCAGTTTCAAAACTTTCTCAAACAGCATAGGAGTGAACTCATCCGGCTATGCGTTGAGATCGAAGCTAAATCTGGTGAAACCTTGTTCGAGGAAGTTAAACAGAAAACCCCTGAACCAACACCCAAGACCCTGAAGTCGTTGTAGATGATTTCGTAGGCGTGGCAGAGGAAATGGGAGAGAAAGATGATGAATACGAGAGTCGGAAGGAAGACGGTGAAGATAATGTAGGAAATGATTTAGATGAAGATGAAGCAGATGACGAGGACAACAGTAGATTTGATTACTGTGACGACAGCGATGGTGCAAGTTCAGGGATGAAGACTATCTGCTGTACTCCAACTTTGCCCCGGATGAAGCAGAGGAATCATTGGACGACGGACCTGGGGGTGGGTCTTGTATAGAGGAAAATGTGTGTAACACAGAATCAAATAACCGTACCCGCAAGAATAACTCTGCAACTGAGTCAATTGAGAAGGAGGTTCGCAAAATAGAAAACGGAGGTGGTGATATTGCTGTGGGGGATAAGTTTGATAGCAAAGAAACGTTGGTGGCAAGGTTGAGGGTGCTGAGTGTATTAGATAAATATGATTACAATGTTCGATATTCAACGCCCGTTTTGTTAATCGTTGAGTGTTGGGTAAAAGGTTGTAAATGGAGAATACGGGCTTCAACCATGGGTGATTCGCCGGTGTTTCATATTCGCAGATATTGTCGTGAACATACTTGCTCTGTTACGGAACGATATGGCCGTAGCCGTAATGCTAAACCACCAATCCTAGCTCAATTATACAAGGATTATGTTGGTGGTGTGGGAAGTTCTGTTGTGCCAAATCTTGTTGGGGATGGGCTCAACTTACGATATGGTGTACAAGTTGGCTACTGGAATACTTGAATATGTTTGTTTTTAGTTGGCTCTGTGAGTGTACTTGTTTGTAGGGTGTACAAACAGATCGTAGCTTAAGTTTGTTGAGTTTGTCAGAAATTAGTTGATTCTATGGCCTGCACTGCACATATATATAATTCGATCTAGTTGATATTGTTTAGTGCTGATGTCTTTTACTGACCATTTTCATATAATAGCTTGGCTACTGGAAGGCACATCGTACACTTATAAAGGCGCGGGAGTATGTTAGGGGTACACCTGAAAGTGGATACGCTGAATTACCGGCATATTTATACAGGCTGAGGTCCTCTAATCCGGGGACCCTTACTAGACTGGTCGTTGATGCAGAAGACAGATTCAAGTATGTTTTCATTGCGATTGCTGGATGCATTAAGGGTTTCAGGTATATGAAAGTTGTAGTTGTAGATGGAACCTTTTGAAAGGTGAATTCAAAGGGACTCTTCTGATAGCGACAACACAAGATGGGAATTTTAATATTTTCCCTGGCGTATGCGGTTGTTGATACAGAGAACGACGTGTCGTGGGAATGGTTCTTTACTCAATTAAGTAGTGTCATTCCTGATGATGAAGAGCTTGCACTGATATCTGACCGGCATAAATCTATTGGTAAAGCTATCGCTAAAGTGTACCCCGGCAAGTCGAGGAATCTGCACTTATCATCTTCACAAGAATATTATCCTGAGATTTAGTGGGAGCGAAACATTCCGGCTGGTAAAAAAGCAGCTGCAGCGTACCGTGTAGTTGATTTCGAAGAAATCTTCCAGCAAATTCAAGAAGCGAATCCACAACTGCATGCTTACTTGGTTCGTGCAGATGTAACCAAGTGGAGCAGGGCGCACTTTCCTGGTGATAGGTACAACTTCACCACGAGCAACATTGCAGAATCGCTAAACAAAGTTCTGAATCCTGCCAGAGCCTATCCCATTGTAGAGTTACTAGAAGCTGTTCGGAATATGTTGACACGTTGGTTTGCTACAAGGAGAAAACAAGCTGCCGCAATGCCAACTTTACTCACCAAAGGAGTGGAGAACCTGTTACAGGTGTGACATTCATTAACATATCCATCAATATATATGTTAACGAAAGGCCTGAAAAATGTTAGTGGATATGTTTTGTTGTTTTGGTTATATGAACTTACGCTTTGATTTACTCATAGGCACGTATTGAACAGTCAAGGCGTCTAAAGGTTCAAGAAATGTATGAAGATCGATTTGAAGTAAGTGGTGGTAACTCAACGCATGTTGTCAATCTGAGGTATAAGAGGTGTTCATGTAGGCGTTTTGATCTAGAGAGGATGCCATGCGTACATGCTATCGCAGCCGCATATACGGCCAACGTATCAGTTATAAACCAGCACCATCCATACTTCCGCAGAGACAGCCTCTGCAGTGGGTATGCGGAGGCGATAATGCCGATAGATACATCCTGCATCGTTCCTACTGATATTACACCGTCCAGATGTAAACCGCCTTTGTTAGGAATCCTCCAGGAAGGCCAAAGATGACGAGGAGGAAGTCTTTTGTCGAGGTTGCGTTGGAGACGAAGCGGCCTCGCAAACAGCATGCTTGTTCTCAGTGTCAACAGGTTGGCCACAACCGTACAACATGTCCAGCTAATACGTAGTGCATGGGCGACAATAGACGTGGTATCTTTAATTGGCGTGAGGATAATACTCTTTTTCGTAAGTGCCAACATAGCTTTTGTAACATGTTTATGATGGCCCTTTTAATTTCTAAGCCCACAATTTTGTTTAACTATAATTGTTGGAGAAATTGTTGCCGGCTGCCCTAAATGGGCCTATTACTCGTGTGGGCTTTTAGAAATCTCAAGCAATCGGTTTTCTGTTTGAATAAGAAGCTTTTTAAACCGAAATATATCTGTTTGTGGGCTTTATATGGTCCATTAGAGAGGACATAATGCGATGGTTGGATAGTGTTGACATGTTCAGTTATCGTAGATAACTATTGTTATGTACGTACATATATTGCGGAGTACTAAATTTTATATTTTGTTGACAAAACATAACCATATATTATCCATAATCAGCGTAACATTGGGTTCACTCAAAAGTACAAACACACCGGGGAAAAAAAGTTAATAAATTGCATAGATCTGTGCCGGTTCTTTAAATAAATATGGTACATTCCCTGAGTTCTCCCTTTCGCCCATATAGTTTCTTTATTCTCAAGGTACTGCATTCTCCCCTACGTGCTCCATTATATGTTCTATATAGTAACGTCCAGCGATTTCAGATCTGCGGTAAATATAGAAAGTGTATTAACGTATTTGATAGTTTCAACAAATACAATTAGGTCTTTTAGTAGGAAAACAAAGAGCTTACATCTCCTTGTGATGTTCCATTCCCTCGAAATCTGGTTTTATATAGAACAGCGAAGAGGCGGTTGTGTTGACGAGGCAAGGAGAACCTTCAGAACATTTACAAAATTAGTTGTATATGGTTTCACAAGGCTGGTTTCCTTATCTGATCTATCAAATCGAACATACCTTCGTAGCTTCCAACCTTCCAGAACCGCAAAATACAAAAGACAGGTTCGGATGTAAATGTAAGATGACACCCGAGTGCTTCCCAAGCATTTATGAAGCGAGCAGCATAATCATCTAGGGCACGACACTTGAGGGTTTCATTCCTACGATTTTCTCAGGTTAATATTGAACGGGTATACGAAATAACTTTAAATGTAAATGTATTGAAAAGGTAGCACAAATCTCCTTTACCTCCCATTCAGTAGGGTGAGGACAACTTCATTGGCCGCATTTGCCCCCTCGAGTAATCTTCTGTCTTCCACCCCAACTACACACCCACAGACATCTGATTCGGGTAGACACATACTTTAAATGTTACGACCTATGTATTTTGATATAAAAATTGTCTACTAACCTATTTATTTAGTATGAGGCCTAAAAACTAGTGATAATCACAAATATATCAATTAGCAAACGTTTTTTAACGTTGTTTCAACCGATTTGTGTAATTGAAAATTGAAGATAAGCGTACCGAATGATATGGGATGGGTAATTCTCCCTCGAGATATATCACCCAAATCTTCGAAACGGAAGTAGTGTTTTTGATTCACCTGTGAGAGCAGGCCCATTGTCGACTCATCAGTAAATTTGATTTGGAAAGGATGATGTGTATTCCTCTCCCTAAGTGTTGGCTGGATGACCTTGAAATTTCTAATTTCATACCAATCACCATCATAGATATACTTCCTCATTTTCTTATAGGTCCCTGGTAAAAACGCCACCTCGATTGTGTCACCCTACAAGTTGCATATCAATTGTGTATAAGACCACTGCGTTGGTTAACAACTTCGTGCAAATATTTTACATAGCAAAGTGGACTAACCCGTGTATCAGCAAGGAGCAGAACCCGCTTCCAAAAGAACTCAGTAACATACCACGAATTCAAGACCTTCGCTTGGATAATCCAATTCGTTTTTCCGGGTCTAAGATCAGCGATGGCATCAACTCTGTACTCCATGGTTTTTTCTGATAAGATCCAGTTACTCGTGTCTACCCTGGGTTTGGAAAGGAGACAGGGTGATGCTATTTAAATAAAACAAAACGTCGCGACTCTTGGCTTTCTTTGTTTTTCTTCGGGTTTATATTTCAAATTTACTTTAATTCGTAGTTTACGTATTAAAACCCAATAAATTGCCGGTCCAGCAACATTTGAGGCCCAATGCGAAAAGAAATTGTATTGTTTACTTTTAAATTGTTTTTCTCAGTAAGGCCGATGTAATTTTTGAAATTTTTAAATGGGTTCTCAACTCAAACTCTAAAAATTGAGGCCTTCTGATGTGCGTTCGAATGGGCTTATTAAATTTGACCGAATGTTGTTTGAGTTCAAGAAATAAACAACAAATCCATACCGAATGGGCTTATCAAAATTGAGGCCCGATACCTTGAAATCATAGGGATGTGAACACTTCCCGACTTCACCAACCGAATGCACAGTAGTAACAAAACTATACATTTCTCGTACCAAACGTAAGGACCCATGTACCCACACACACTTTGTTGTACATAGACAATTGGCAGATATATCTATTGTGTATAGTTCTTTTGCAAGATAGAACAGTTACAAAAGGAAAGGAAACAACATCAAGTGGTACATGCTTAAAAATAAGTAGAAGAGAAAACCATTGAAACAAAAGGCCGGATTCAGTTCGCGTAAAGCCTATGACGTAGATATTAGTACTGCGTTTATAACAGAAGGCATTTAGATGAAACGTTTAGGGCGAAACATCTAAAGAGATAATATAACTAAAGGATCTCGGATATAGATTTCGCCAACCACCAAAGGCCGCAATTGTTGCACACCATGTCATAGTCTCGATAGTTGAGAGAGTACAGACCATGCTCCAATAAACACAATTTAGCACATTCCGGAGAAGGGATCAAAGGGGCTATCGGATAGACGAATGTATCCTTGTACGTGTTTTGTCGCGCCGTCTGATATCTACCCAGCAACATGAACAACTCCCTGCCCAAAATCCTTGTTTGAGTTGTATTTAGTTGGTAGTGGTATTCCAAAAACAGGTACATATAATGACCCGCCATGTCGAGGTTCCCATGTAACATAGAAAAATCCACATGCTAGTGTGGCATCATCTCTTGCGGGTACGTTACGACTTAGAAGTGCAATACCTCCCTCAATGTCGCTTTCCTCGGCAACAACCCGGAGACCTTCGTAATAGATTGCCTTTTCGTTCCAGCGTCAAGGCATTTTTCGAAGATACGCCGGTGCATCCCTTCCTCTTTTATTCTACGATTTCGATGATGTAATTTTGGAACCAAGAAGGATGGCAAGTAATGCTGGAGATGTTAGCATCCTTGAGAACTTGAGGACTAAGCGCTGTTTTGACTCCTCGAGGTCCTGCCTTGACTATTGGAGCTAGGTAGTTCAAACCATCAACTGCGAGAAACCCGAAGATGATAATCAACATCTCATCTGGTAGATGAGGCATTTTTTGAGACGCAGACGCCATCTTGCTGTGATTTTTCAGTAGGAACTACAACTTGTACAGAAGGGTGTTTGAAGAACACAAAGTTCAGGTTGCACTCGGTGGGTCTGGTAATTATAATTTATAGAACGCTAACGAGATACGTATTTAAGCTAACACCCTACCCGTTTATTGTTGTAATGCGCCGAGACAAACGTCACTTACTACTGTTTAGGGTAAAACTCGCTGAGATATAAATCACATCACGCTGAGATAACACGACTTGGGGGTAGGAGTTGTCACTTCTTTCAACCTACTGCTGTCATGTCTACCCTAAGTAGAGCCTAGCGGAATTTAAGAGAAATAATTGTCTAAGTAGTGTATAACGCATTTGACATCCGTTATTATGGTGGCGCCACGTATATACTAATACGAAATAGAAGAATCTGCGTCAGCGGATATATTTATAATTAATTTGCATAAAGGGGGTTTTGCTCACCCAAACAATAATTGCATAAAGGGAGATAATGCCTGAACTATTCCATCCCATTCTACGAACACGCAAATTGCAAGATCTAATACGTACAAGGCCTTAAAGTATATACTATTGTACGTACATTAAACGTACATTCTCTTGAACGTACACTGAAATTATAAACGTTGTTATTACACTAATATCTTTCAGGTTGTGTACGTCTTAGTATTATATATAAGTGGTTTTGCAATGGGTAGGTACGAGTTTTAGGCACCCAACCTCTTAGTTTTCGTAAACAACATATTAAGTAGCGATAGATTCCGCTTCTTATGAAGGATACAACCTACGTGTTACATGAACCAAAATGGTACTACAACAGGGAGACATTGTAAACGGATTTAGTTGCCGTAGAAGGATTCTAGAAGATATAAGAACTGCGTTGAAAACAGGATATTCGTTACATATTACGTTTAGGGCGAAACATCTAAAGAGATAACATAACTAAAGGATCTCGGACATAGATTTCGCCAACAACCAGAGGCCGCAATTTCTGCATCCAATGTCTTCCACCTCTACATACCATTTGTTTTTGAAACCATGCTTCAATAAACACAATCGACCACATTCCGGAGAAGGGATAAAGGGAGCAATAGGATAGACGAATGTGTTCCTGTATGTGTCTACACGCGCCGTCTGATATCTACACAGCAACCGGAACACCCCCTTGGCCAGAAACCTTGCTCGTTCCGATTTAAGTGGGTAGTGATGTGAATCAAACAGTTGAAGAAAATGTTGTGCCATCTCGCAGTTCCCATCTAACATAGAAAAAAACCCACAAGCGAGTGTCGCTAAAGGTTCCGCGGGAACGTTACGAGTTAGGAGTGCGATACCTTGCTTAATGTCTTCCACCTCGGCAACAACCCGGAAACCTTCAAAAAATTGCCTGTTTGTTGCCAGCAAGTAGGCATTTCTAAGATACGCCTGTGGATCCCTTCATTTTGGACTCTACCATTTGGGTGATGTGGTGCTTGAAACCTCGTCGGATCCCAGCATAAGCTGAAGATGTTAGCAACCTTTAAAACTTGGGGAGAGAGCGCCGTTTCTACACCTCGATGACCTGCCTTCAGTATTGGAGCGAGGTACTCCAAACCATCAACTGCGAGAAATCCGAGGATTTTAATCAATATTTCATCGGGTATATCAGGCATTTTTCGAGTTGCAGTCGTCATTTTCACTTGAATTTTCTAAAACAATGTTTCGTATGTGTTGCAACTTGTGGAGGGTACTCTAAATAAAGAGAAAGTTGTATTTGTTTGTTGCAGGGTTTTTAATAATTATTGCAATGAACGGCGACATGCATAAGTGCCCTTTTAAATTTTTTTTTTTTAAATCCGCGTTATGCATAATTTGATTTTTCTTTTTTGTTTAATACTAATACAAGTTACTAGAACGCACATAATTCGACATAGAGAGGTCAAACTATAGCCTAAATACGAACCATGTGTGAATATATTATTTGTTCACACCCTTAGTTCAGACTGTGACCAGATTTCGTAACTTACAAACACATCATGTTAAACGTACTCATCAAGACACATCGATGAGATATAAGTCACATCCCTTAAACAACTCTTCTACGACTTCCCATATAAGACTTTTGCGGGTATTAGTTGTCACATCACAGTTGCCAACTGGTGTCATGTCTGACAATAGACGTTAAGCTGAGCGGGTAGTGAATAATCGAGATTGAGATAGTAGATTATAGTAGTAGACTTCAAACCCGTAATATGGTTATGACACGTGTATACTAATAGGGGATGTGGGGGATCATATATTGTTATGATGTAAAGAGGCCTAAAATATTAACGGCCCATTAAGATTCTCAAAACGACACTCCATCTATTTTGTTAGTGGATGTTTTAAAATCTTAATAATTAGTGGTTTGATGTCACCTCGCCATCTTGTCACGCAGTTATATCAAGTATCATTTATATCCATACCAAATACTTCCCAACCATATCAAACGATTGTATTATAAAATCGTTTGCATTACAATGTGCACATAATACTTTCACTACAAATATGACCAACCCAAATCTTCCTGACGATCTGTTGGCGCGAATAGCTAAACTAATGGCAGCAAAACACTGGTGGTACATGCAGTCACTCCTACGTTCGGGAAATAGAGGCAAAACTATAGTTTACCGTCGCGACGTCTTGAAAGAGGCAAACATCTTCAACATGTGCAGTGACCCCGATGATATCATGTTTGGTGGTCGACACCGAAGTTTTTGAAAGGTGCCTTGAAGGAAAATCCAACGGCCATATATTATGAAGGCCTTCGTCTTGCAACAAAAGATGGGAACATTGAAGGGGCCGTAAATTTACTCCTGCAACGTACCAACACATGCCGACGCTACTCTTGCGTCTGCCATGTTGTGCATCTGTAAAGGGTCCGGAGTCCAGGCGGGTCATTTGCTTCAGCTGTTTTCTATAAAACACTACCCACTTGACTCCGAAGAGGTTGGAGATATGTGTGAAGAACTCATCACTGAGCTTACTCACTATGGAGCATCACACAATACAACTTATGGTGGGTATTTTGACTACCCTGATGATGGGGAAATAACAAGTCCTAGTGCGCACTAAAATGCGCTTTCAATCAGGAAGAAAGACGTACGCCGTATGGTGGGCCCTTACAAGCATCGTTGCAGGAAATGCACAATCTGGTGGTGCGCTCGCCGAATTAGTCAAATGCTTTGGTAGTTTTATAACGAAACATGTTTGCATTTCCTCGTTTCCGTGTACACCTTATATCCTATCAATTCTGATTTTAATATTTAACGAAGTATTTTGTCAGCGACTACTCTTAGCAGAATAAGTCAAGCTAATAAAGGTAACCACGAACTTTGTTAGATGTGATAACTGGCTATTAGTTTTAGTAAAACTAATAGTTTATCGAATATCTTATTCTGTGTAATACATGGCTAAGACCTACATCAACAGTTACATGCACGTGTAGCTCGAATTGAATATTACCTTTTATACTTAAAATTGAAACCACTATATCTAATATATAATATAGGAAATTAACAATATGTTTGTATCTAATAGTTGCGTATTTAATGCAATGACATGTTGCTATTTTTAATGCAAACTGATTTGACGTCCATTTAAGTGAATTTTACTTATAACGTACACGAGTACCAAAGAACCAACATAGCTTGTTGGCTACTTTGGCGTGTCTAATAACACATAATTGAATCATTACATTTTTATATAAATATATTCCTATACAATCCGTACATTTTACTGTTAAATACCACCGAGTTAATTACCTGTTATAGTAAAAATAAAATTACCACTGTTCTCACTATATATAGATGTGTGTACGTAAGAAGATGTTTTATTCCCTACACACAGCAAATACCATCCACAGCCCATATCGTCTCCAAGAAAAAAAAAAAAAAAAAAAAAAAAAAAAACAATGAACACCCCTCCGAACGAGATATTCCTGCCCATCAAGCTGCCAAACCCTACAAGCCTCCTTGTCAATTTTATTCCCGTATCTGTCACTCCTATCCCCGTATTGGTCGAGGCGCTGAACACTATCGACCTCCAAACTGTTCAACTTCGTCCGTTCATCACGTGGCCACAGTTAATCACTATGGAGTCTAAGTTCAGGCCCTACTTTGAGCTTCTCCTATACAGGGGCCACATCGTAGCGAACTATCTTGAGGGCGTCAGGCTAGCTTCAAACTCCCCCACCTTTGCTGAAGGTATGGCAAAGCTACGCTATTTTGCACCAACGGATCCGTATGCGAATTTTGCTTATGTGCTGTTCGCAACGTTGACCGGCCAAGTGACGGAGACGGAGGCGTTTGGCAATATTTTCTGGTTCATGGTCCCTCACATGAACACCGCCGTTGAAGTCGGTGGCCTGGTTATGTACCATGTTGCGAACCTCCATCTCGGTGGTCCCCTTTTTCAAGTGAGATCGTCGCCTTCTCTTTTCCACCACCGTAGGTGTAGTTGCAGTAGCTACCTCACCGGGTGTAAGTCCTGTTTTTTCTACTGGTATGCACATGAGTTGCGCCCGTTCTTTTAAGATCCTCTTTTCATGTTTTTATTTTTTTGCGGATTAACCTTAGTGACGACGTTTTCAACTAGGTTAATGTATAAATATTATGTACTTGATGGTTGTTTTTTCTTTTTGGGACGTCGAACCGTTATCCGGTGTATGCCGGAGTTTATTTTATAATCAACGTATGTAATCAACGTACGTCTTGTTTTATTTAATAACATACCCTACAAATTATCGATGTACGTACCACCGCTCATATAAGTTCACATGTACGTACCAGACGTATACAACAGCACATTAAAACAAAAAATAAAAATAAACTTTAAAGAGCAGCCATTGGAGATTATAGAACTACAGGATCTCACATATAGATTTCGCCAACCACCAAAGTCCGCAATTAGTACAGAAGATGTCGTAATCTCGAAAGTTTATAGAGAATAAACCGGATTGGATACAACAAATGGCGGCACAGTCCGGGTTAGGGATGAGGTGAGTAGATGGATAGACGAATGTATCCTTGTACGTATTTTGAATTGCCACCTGGTATGTAAACAACAGGCGAAACACAGACTTGCCTACAAATCTGACCCCATGCGATTTGAGAGGAAAGTGATGTGCATCAAATAAGTGAAGAAAATGAACCGCCATCTGTTCCCTTCCATATAAAATAGAAAAGATACCACATGCCAGTGTTGCCTCAGCGTCCGCGGGAACGTTACGAGATAGAACAGAAATGCCTCGCTTGATGTCTCTCTCCTCCGCAACAATCCGGAGGCCCTCGTAGTAGATTGCAACTTCGTTTCCAGCTTTGAAGCATTTTTTGAATATACGCCTATGAATCCCTTTATCTTGAGGGCCACCATTTGGGTCGTCGACGTTTGGATCAATAACGGATCCCAACAGATGTTGTAGATGTTTGCATCCTTTAGAACATAGGGGTCGAGCACCGTCTTCAGTCCTCGCCGACCCGACTTCAAAATTGGAGCAAGGTGCGACAGCCCATCTACTGCGAGAAGCCTAAAGATTTCGAGTAAAATATCATCAGGAGATATGGGAGCTTATTGTGTGCTTCGGCATTTTTCTTTTTTTGAGATTTCGTTATCGGAGCTATTATATATGCTTCAACAATAAAGGAGGTAGGTTGTGAAATTTGTATATATACTGTACAATATAATTACTCGCGTGTCCTTTTAGCACAATGCGGCTTGAAGAATAAAGTTACACAGTAATTAGTTGGGAAAAGGTGTACGTAATGCTTACGCAACATCATACTGGTTCACACGATAAAGGTTTCTCTCGTCGTCTCGGTAACCAAAAATATATACTGTACTCGTTGGGCAAAGTTTATAATTATTACTTGCTTAAAAAGTGATCAGTAAACACTATGATGAGATAATAGTCATTTCAAAATATAAGTAATAATGATTTTACAAAAGAAGATGTCAAATCCCTGCATGTACTTGTCGCATTTAATGCTATAGCTATTGGCTGTTCCGGACGTCAAATTGGAAAGTTGTGTAGTTCGTATATCATTTGTCTCAAATCCGGTTTGTAGAAAAGACACGTTTCCGTACTAGCATATTTTACAAATAATATTACACGAGTTCTCTAACTTTTAAATCCAATATGTTGCTGTTCAAGATAGATATATTTTTAACTGCAGTTTATTTGTCTTTTTGTGGTTAATGCATGAGAAAGACATGCATAAATTGTATACCTTATTATTATGCTCTTCACCCTTAATCTAGAAAAGCTAAATATTTGATCTACCTTTACTCTGCTTGTAAATCTCAAACCGCTAATAACCGAATATTATTTAAAACAAGCCCGATTAAACCATCTCTTGTACACACCGAAGCGTCTTCTAAATTCTTCATTCGAGCAGATTTCGAAGGACTTGGACATCACAAGGAGATGTAAGTTGATATTATATTAATAATTGGTATGAGAGCGTATGTGTTCTTATCTGTTCAGAGTCTCACATGTACATTTAATTTTTTAAACTTATAGAAGTGAGTTTGCTGCACAACACTACATTAACAATGTGATGGGACACGATGGGACAACAATTGAAACAATTGCCCAGGAAGGAGAAAGCTCCGGAACCCATACAGAATCTGCACGGACGTCAGACTGTCCGCGGAATGAGGAATGAAAGTGTCAAATGTTGTTTTCTATTTCAAATATTTGTTTAATTTCGTGAGAATATGTACAATGGTTTTATTATTAAAACGTACTCTATCCTATTTATTCAATATTCGAATAATTGTTGAAATTGAGATAGAAAATAATAGGGAGAGTTTTATTAAAATTGTTATTATTAGTAGCTATTTCACCAAAATATTAGTAAATGTTTATTTCTTCTTGACATTAAATAAAGTAAAAGAAATGACTGAATGCTTCTACTATCTCCTAATAATAAGACGAATCTTTGTATTGTCTTATCAGAAAGATAATTTATTCCCCACACCATAGTTGATGTACGTTGGAAGTCATAATATATTGCGATAGTCGTCTACGTACAGAAGCTTAAATAATCGAACAATCAATACTAGTGAATAGCACCCCTCTGGAATGATGTACTTGAGAGGAAGTGATGATAATTACGTAACTGGATACACATCAAATAAACATAATGATGAGAAAAGTATCATATCTAAAGCAACAATAAATACGACTCTCTTCGAAGTTGTCACATCAGAGAACCTACAAATGTCATAGTCTAGGCTTAGGGTTAGCTGATGGTTGCTAAACAGCCGATATTTAACGAATACGAATATAATGAATTTGAAATCCGATAACACGAAAGTGACACGTGGTTCGCACTACTTATTTGTTTTAGTAATTATAATCGAGTAGGCGTGCATGAGAGCTCATAAACCTAAAATGGGTTCCTTCGTAATTAAGTTGTTAACAATAGGGTAATTTAAAACGACGTCATATAGAAACTTTTATAAATTCCCAGGATTTTCGCCTAACTCCCCCACCACCTCTCACATCGTAGGTTTTATTAGCGGCGGTTTCCGTCTATTTGGTTCTGCACATACTGCACATATTGCTATTAACTCCCAAAAAATGGCGACTTCTAGCCGTAAGAAGATTGATCTGCCAGACGAGATCTTGATAAAAATAGCCAAGCATCTCGTAGTTGATGGGTTATGGCGAGCACGCCCATTATTTACGGCTGGTCGGGAGAGTGGATACGGTGCTTGCACGAGAAGTTCTAAGGTTGCCAGCATCTACCAAATCTGTGAACATCCTTCTTCATTCCAAACGACAAGGAAGCCAAATGGTGAACTTCAGGAAGAAGGGATTCACAGGCGTATTTTCGAAAGATGCTTGACGCAGGGAACACAATAGCAATCTACAACGAGGGCTACGGATCGTTGCCGAGGAGCAAGACATTGAGCGGTATCGCACTATTAAAAAAGAACGTTCCCGAAGATGCCGAGTCCACTCTCGCATGTGGAATTTCTCTATGTTATATGGGGACGAGCAGATGGCGGTTCGTTTTCTTCACCAATTTGATGCACATCACTATCCACTCGAATCAGAGGGAGTACGGCTTATCGGGGAAGATCTGTTCCAACGGTTGAGTGTGTTTAAGACGGCGCGTAAAAACGCGTACAAAGATTCTTTTGTATATCCCTCCAGTTCGTTGATCCCTTCCCGGACTGTGCCACGACTAGTTGTTTGAGATGGGGCAGGTTATCGACCGACACAAGTTATTATGACATCATCTGTGTAAATTGCGGAGTGTGGTGGGTGGGCAAATCTATATGTGAAATCCTCTGGTGTATCGTCGGTTCCCTTCTGTGTTGCTGTTTCTCCTCGCCACGTATGTTTCATTAGATAATTAAAATTACTATGTAATGAAGATGTTAATTAACGTATGCCAATATCTGCTGTTTTGCTCGTTTTGCTCCTTTTGTTCCAAAATGTGTACTAGATGTCGTACTGCTCCTTACACAAAAAATTGTAAAATGGCAATTTCCTAGCTTCGAACCATCAATAGACGACGTGTACTTAGTTTCACCGGGTAAACACACAAAACTATCAACAGTGCCGCCCAACCAGTTTTGCCCATTAACAAACAGTAGGAAAAGTTCCTTATACAACTTTACAAGGGCTCGAACTCGTGACACTGAAGGACAATGAAGTCCAATCCTACCAATGTACCACCGCACCTTTTATGATATTGATTCCCCTAAAATCACTAATATAATATGTATCATAAAGCCCTTGATTTACGGGCTTTATTAAAGGACCGGCACTGTATCGCTTACGACGCCGTTCGCAACTATTGGCAAAACGACACAACTTGGAAAAGTTCATGTTGTTTTTCAATACAAAAACGACACAATACATAAAGTTCTATAAAAGGCCAACCGAATATAATAGATATATTATAAGATTCAGGGAAATTAGGGTTCATTGAACTGATTTGGGGAAACAGAGAGAGCCGCTTTTGTAGATGTTGGATTAGATTTTGAGAGTTGGATATTCGGATAATAATTTAAAGTTCCTCTTTATTTATTTTCACTCCTTCAATTACGTTATCAGTTTCGTTCTTAATGTCTTCTTTGCCAAACACGAGTCCAGTCGAGTATGACGATGCGGAGTATGGGATCCCGGCTGTTTGTTACTGTGGGGAAACGCCAAACCTACAACCTTCTTTTACGAGGACAAACCCAGGGAGGCTTCACTACACTTGTAGAAATAGAGAGGTAAGTGATTTACAGTTTCGCCGAGGTTGATTAAAGATCAGATTTATTCGCATAACTTAACCTTTCTAGTAAGAGAATATTTTTAAATTAATGCAGGATGGGGACTATCACATTTTTAAATGGTGGGATGAAGCTATGATGGAGGAACTGAAAACAGTGAAGGAAGATTTTCTAAAGTTAAGTAGTTTGAATTTGCGTGAAACGCTTCAGGCACAAAAAGAGGACATTGCTAACATCTTAAATATGCACAAGGAAAATAAGATGGAGTTGGAAAGGATGAAGACGTTGATTGCGTACAAGAGTGATGGATTAATTATGAAATTTAAACTGACCAATGTGTTTGTTGCGACTTTGTTTATACTAGCAACAATGACCTATTTCTTACTGTAGTTTTTCGTTTTATTAGAGTAGTATTTTGGGTTGTGGGTTAATTGTTTGAAATCAAGTTATAAACGTTATATTTGGTTTAGTGACATATTTTGTCGTCTAAAAAAAAAACTGTTTGGAACCTTGTCGCCTTAATATTATCGACCAAACCCTTCCAATTAATCATAAACATTTGTACACGTTTGTACACATACGTCTAACATTACAGGTTGGCAGTATTAGGAACATGCTAACCAAATTAAAATAAATATATATAATTAACCATGCGTATTACACAAAAACATTTGACATCAAAATATTCCTATCCACGTTAGATAGATTGTTTGGATGTATGTAATAAAGATAATATAAAGAGTTCAGCAATGTGGTTTAGATGTTTATAATGTAAGCAACATTGACAAATGGAAACATAGGCTACGAATCGTCTTGACTCGGCTCGCGCTGGTCGAAGTATTCCAACCGGAGTTTGAAATCTCTAACCTCAGGGAAGGGTGGTTCAAATATCACTTTAGAAACACCCGGTTGACTAACCACTTCCATCCCTCCTGCGGTGGAAAAATAAGGAAAAAGGGTAACCAAAATTAGTTTTATGCAGTAATCTTATATTTAAAAGGTAAATTGTTTTAAACACGTTTGCCTAATCAGTACCTCCATCCTTAAACTTGGGCCTCCAGAATCGCAAGACTACAACTGGTTTGCCTCCGCATAGCCATAAATTGCGGACGAAATCATCGACCATCTCATCATACGCCACACATGGCAAGTGATGACCCCTACACACAGAGACACCTTACGTTAATATCCCGATATATCTTTAAAGTGTGTGAAAGCTAATAATCGCAAAACGACTCACTCAAGATTCGTCAATGAAAACCGTATCAACCGGGTTCTCTCGGCAAAACGTGGAGCAGTTGGATCGTCCACCAATATTCTTCGTTCGACGCAGTAACTTGCCCCATCGTGTCTATGGTGTCATGTCATTAGAATTATGGTACTGGATATGATATTACAAACCGAACAACACAATGCAACGTTACCTAAGCAGCAGTTCTGGGTCCAACGAGGCCATCGTTCGTAAATTTGGTCGAAGGGGACGTAATCGATGTAGTGATTGGTCGACAAGCAACGAATGTTGTCCACAACCGTGTCAGCAGTGAATTTGATCCGGTAGTTGGAAGCCACGACCTTCACAGCGGATGTGTCGTCATGACGACGAAATTAGAGAAGGTTTTCCACAAACCCTCCTCAATCTCCGCACAGAACTGGGGCAACAGGTCCTCGCTGATTGTTGCCTGCATCTTATCTCCCTACGGTGGGGGAAAAAGTTCAACCATAATGTACATGTATCATTTAATATTAAGCATATAATATGATGATGAGACGAGTCACTTACGAAAACATCCGAAACAACCATTTCAAAGGTGACGATGTTCGCTTCTCTCTTTCTCCACTTGCGGATGATCTTAACAGAAACCTTCCAATCAGATCGCCACGCCTGGAGATCGGATAGCCTGTCGAAATGCACCATGACTTTGTTGCACTTATGTTTACTTATCGATGTGATATTTTGTTTTTGAGAGACGAATACATAGTTCATGTGAATTTGTCTTCTTATATAAGCAGCGAACAAACACAAACGGATGTATCATATTGTGGTTTTTCAAACGTCGTGACTGCAATCCAGACAGATACATAGCATTTAGATAATTGACACGTGTAACAGCCGGTTAAGAAGACGATACATCGCATGCACCACTTAATTATGACCCTATAGTCGACGTTATATATAGACGGAAAATATATAGGTTCATTTAACAAACCAACTCAATGTAAAACTTTATAAAACATCAAGGAATAGATCTCATCTGGTATAAACTCACGATAAAGGCTGATATATAGTGCAAAGGAACCAATAACGTGGAAGAACTGTATATTATGAATAAAAATAATTAAAGACAAGCTCAGCCATTGCACTGTGTATAAATAAAAATTATTTTTAAATAGTTTAGTAGTAGAGGCAAAATCTTCTTTATTGCTAATAGACGGAAAACTCACGCCCAGCTGCGACGGCGGTATCTTCTGTCCGATAGGGTTGTTTTACCTCCCATTCTTGAATCAAGGTGTTTAGATCTGGGATAAGTACTACAAAAACGACACTCCCTACAAGTAGGCGACGGAACATTTAAGGAAGAAGAGATTACAGAGGTCGGGTGAAATCAGAAAAGGCGAGTAGTTTCGATCCTCTATCATCACCGGTTTTGAATCAGAAGGTAAGTGTTTGTCTTCACTTCCTACTTTAAATTGGAAGAGGGATTGTTCCCCCAAATTCTATATTACGTTGGAAGAGTATATAGCAATTACAATTAAGTAGCGATTTGAGTAGCCCAGGATGTGAAATCAATGAATAGCTTTGTATTTGCGGCGGGCAGAGGCTAAATAACCCTAATCGTCAACAGAAGTGAACTTTGGTAGACATTGGTATTAGGGTTAATTGGTTTAGTGTACGTACATATTAATATGATATTAGGGTTACTTTGTGGTGATAGGATGGATCCCGAGGCTGTGAGATCGTTCTCAATTGAGCTTGATCTACCGAGGAGGTTATTTGCTCTTGACCGTTACCCTCTCAAAACGAAGATAAATGCGTATTCAAAACCGGAATATCTTTCTACAATATCGAGGGTGCTGAGTGGAACAAAGGAAATGGAAAACTTGTTAGAGTCTCCATTTGGGCAGCTATTTCGTATCCCTGCTAACAAGATCTCGTTCTCCGGGAAACTTGTTCATGGATTTGTTTGCCGTCAATTGGTGACCAAAAAGCGGCATGAGATGTGGATTGTGTTTGGTGGCAATCCAATCAAGTTTGGTTTACAGGAATTTGCAGAGTTGACAGGGCTCGAATGTGGGAATTATCCTAAAAAGAGAGATGTGAAAGAGCTACAAAAACGGATAAAGGATGTAAGACTGTTTGGGAGGTTCTATTCGGGAAAACATGGAACCAACGATCTCCGAGTTGGTAAAAAGGTTGGAGACTGATGAAATGGAAACATGGCAGAAACTAGCTTTAGCGCTGATTATAATAGTTGATGGAGTTCTAACATGCGCCACGCAACCAGTAAAACCAGATCCGAAGACAGTGGAGATGACCAAGAATATTGATTTTTTTAAAATATCCATGGGGAAGGTTGTCATTTGAACGGACGCTGGAGAGTATAACAGGATTTAAATGTCAAGCACGTAGACAGCTTAGTAAAAACTTTCAAGCAACAATCAGTAGCTGTTCATGGATTTCCTCTAGCACTCCAGCTGCTGGCTTTCCATTCTGTCCCTGCAATTGCAAGATTAGTACCATCTGACGTTCAAGATCAGGCGTTTAATCAAAGATCGATCCACAATCTGGCTAAACTGCGGCCAATCAAGACAGCAGACATCTTCGCATGCGAGGCTGCTAAAGAGGTATGTACATATCCCTTGTCTATCAGATATAATACGTTAACGACCTGAATCTATAAGTTCCGTAAAATGTATATATTTTTGTAAACATATTATAGGTGGTTATTAGACGGATGGTTGGTAGTGGGGAGCATTGTGGTAGTCGAGAATTGGCGTGGCGTGACGAAGAGGAAGACCATCAAGTTGACAACATTGAAAATCTTATTAAAGCAGGCCACAAATGGGATGAGGCAATATGGATGGGAGGTGATGATAGGTGTCCAAAACAGACACGTCCCGAAGAGAAAGGTATTAAAAACATTTATACATTACAAAGGGATACACGTATAAAGTTAAATTTTTTAAAAATTAATGGTTAATTTGTGATATAGTTACAGTTGACTGTCGGAAGAGGAAAAGAACAGACACCGCAACAATTGACATGGAGAAAGAGAAGAGACGAGAACTGATGCGCGACGGGGTACGCACGTTGTTCATGAACGTTTGGACGATGACCAATTTGAAAGGTTTAAGGCGGAACTAAACCGGTTCTACAGGAAACAAGAAGCTCGATGAAGGAAAATCAGGCAAACATGGAGAATTTCGTACGTACAGAGATCCGCAAGGAGATAAGAGCTGCACTATTAGAGGTTAAAAGAAACGAACATGGGGAACCTTCCGATGCTTCGCATACAGTTTCAGAGAAGAAGTATTCAAAAAAAAAGAGGGAAAACTATAAAGTTTACAAGAATGAGTTCAGTAATGGTTATGAAAAAAAGGGAGAGAATGGTCAAAACAGGATGCGCTGCCAACGCTAAGGTTGATATGACAAATAGCTTAAGGGTAGTAATTTTCTCACTACTTACATATATTAATTTATGTTGCTCTCGTGGTGTGCACAGGGTGATCGGAATAATGATGGTTCGAAGGATGCCATAGATGGTCAACACACTGTAAGTGGTGACTCTTTAGTTGGAGGCCAGGTAATGGACAACAAGATCCTCTTTAGAATACGACTCAATCAATGTAATGGGGGTGTTTATGCTTTATATATTTGACCGTAGGATACAACCCGTACTCATATTAATGAGTGGGTAACCGATAATAACGACTGTGGCCTGAACGAACCATCCCCGGACAATGGAGTTAATGAATGTCGCCAAGATTGTGAGGCGGGGGACATTGCTGTCGAGTTATCACCAACTAAACTCGTATCCGATGTAAGTATTTGACACGGAATGGAGATTACAACACTAAATTCGTAATAAAGCATTGTCCACCTTTAATTGAGCAGATATTGCTGCAGCTGAATACTAAAATGGGACCTGATCTGCATTGTAACAAAATGGTAGGTCAGGAAGTAACCATAAAAGGGTTAACCATCTGTGGGTTTCATATATATTCGGTTATTTGTTTATCTCCTCTAATCTACACGTGTGCTAAATTTTGCTTATAGCAACGGACCTACTACGAACACGCGTCTGAAAAGTTTCATTATTTTGAATAGGAGGATGGGGAAGAACTGCATCAAGAAGCGGGAAACTCGATGGTTTAACAAGAACGGAGGGGACATAAGACGTCAGGAAGGCGAGTCAGATGAGGGTTGTAACAAAACCGAAATACTGTAGAAAATGAAACTGCAGTTGACGGTGAACAAGAGGCAAGTGTCTAACTTTGATGATTTTGAGTATTTGTGACATTTGTGTACGTAAGTATGAATCTATGTACGTACACCTTCAGGCCGGAGTCCAAGCACTACAAATTGAAAGCGATGGCATGGAGGGCTGTAACAAAACTGATGGACATGTACAAAAAGAAACAACAGTTAACCTCCAATTGTGTAAACTTATTTTTTTATTTCGAATATTTGCCATATTTATAGTGTCTACTGACATGGTCCAGTTCCCGTCACAACTAATGTATGTACGTGCATCTTATTAGGCCGGAGACCAAGCAATACCCAACGAAAGCGATGTCGAAGAGGGCTGTAAAGAGACTAGAGGTCAACCAGATCAAAGTCCCGGGAGGAATGTATTCCCGGTGAGTCAGACAATTTAGTGCCGCAGACGGTTATAATTGTGGATGAAACAGACGGGCTGAAATATTGATAATGGAGATACATGCGAGTCAACCATCGGAGCCATAGTGGTAAAAGCAGGGTCGGTTTCATACGACCCTATGGAAGATGTTGCTGATGGAAAATTCGCCAAATTCACCGAGTTGATAAAACAAGATAATGTGTAAGTGTAGTATATATTACTCCGATGACATATTGATATCCTCAATCATTAATATAGGGTATCCATAATAAAAAAATTGCACAGGGTACACACCTTTTCGGATTCCGCAAGGCAGATATCCTATTCTTCTCTACTCTTATATCGTCCCAAAATGGGTCCATAGTCAGGTACATATTTTAAACTTTAACTACACGATTTTGGTGTGTTCATGGTTTCTTGTTGGATTTAAATCCCACAACGGGTTTGCATTTAACTGCATCTGCAGCACATGGAGATGATTGCCCCTAACGCTGTGGCACAAAAACGGACAAGAAATGATAAAACAAAGGACCGTAATTTTGGACGACGTTCTGTTTTACGAGTTGACAAGAAGGTTCCAAGCATTCAACAGAGTACAGCGAAACGGAATTTCAGATGGGACGTATACTCATTGTCAATGGGGAAAGGATGCACCACGAACCAAAGTTGAAGTGGGTTACGATGTCGACGTTATATATGCTCCAATGAACTGGAAATCTAAGCATTGGGTAGGAGTGGGCATAAATCTTATAACGAGACATGTTTCCATTTACGATCCTTTGATGACCTCCACCAGAGAAACCCTTGTAATGTCCCGGATCAAGCCGGTGTGTCGATGATACCGCTACCTACAGAGGGTTATCGATGTCAACTACACTGTCGATCCATTTACCGCTGAAAGGGTTAGCCTAGTAGGACAAAACTTGAGGACGGAGATTGTGGACCTTTACTATGAAGTTTTTAGAACTGTTGAGCAGGTAAACCGATCACTGATTGCTTGAAGATCTGCGACAACAATATTGACAATTTCCGCAAGAAGTTCGCGATGGACGTCTACGAAGCTGGTATTGGTCCGATAAATTAAGTAGCGAATAAACATTCTCCTGGTTGTACTTATTACTTTCACACAGGTGGTCCATAAGATCCGTAATAGTCTCATAGGATGATTATGGTTCGCTGACTTTGAATACAATTTAATTGCCTCGCTCATCATATCATAGGATTACCAGTAGGGACAAGTTAGTGTACTCATAATGGATAGAAACTAAGCACCAACCATCCACATAAAAATAAAGTCTATTAACTAGAGAAAACGATTGTACGTACACCTGATGAATACACGTACGTGTGTACAACACATAGCATAAATATACGTACGTCTGTACACAGACCATAGTAAGGCCGTTCCTTAGTTGATGGTACGTACATATATGAATATACGTACGTCTGTACACATACCATAATAAGGCCGTTACTTAGTTGATGGTACGTACACATCTGATAAAGGCCTAACATATACTAATACTGTTAGAAAGACGTCATAATGATACATATCTACACCCTCCAATATACAAAAAACACTACACCTGAGGAGGGTTTACAAACAACCGATAGGAGCTATTTGAGTGACCAGACCTCGAAAATCTAAGAACGACATCCTCAAATCCACATGTTACCAAAATAATGACCAAACACGCATCTTCTATTAGCAACACGCGTAAAATCAATCTTCAATTTTGCAAAATCATACTGCTCCAGTAATGTACATGGAACCTCTTCAACTTTTTGATTCCGAGTTGAACTCAGCTTCCGGATAATCTACTGTCTCCGACGTAGCATCTAGTTGGAGAAAGCAGTCTCGGTCTGGGACCTCATCAAACACGCCCGCAGCAAGTTTCATCCTAATAAGGCATGGCCGCATCACATGGCTGTGTAATTTACTCCAAGAGCTATACACTCTAAGCACTTCAACGTGTACACACCACAGTCACCTTGTTGATAGTTCTGTGGGAGTGTTTTCACCCGGTAGTAACTAAATGCCGCCGCCCGATATGCTCATCTTGTACTCCGGTTATATGCTTGTATCAAGCGTGGAATCACTTTTGCGAACGGTTTGCACTTCTTTGTAGACTCGTCGGTTCTACCGCTGTTTATGCTATCGTAAACTCTTAGCCTCCGCTGGACAGTCAGCTTCGATGGCTACCCAATGGTTGTTATCGAGGTTGTATGGGAAGAGCAGGGTGTCTACATCGTCAACCCACACTTTGTTTGTTTGTCATTGGCAGCTTCCCACGTACGCCTCAAAACAACCTTCTCCAAAACCCATTGATTAGAGGCTTCCATTTTAGGGAATCGAGTGCCCACATACTAACAAACAAAGGATCGAAAAAGCAATACGATCTGTTTTATATGGGGATGGCGTTTGCGTCCCCTATTACGGAACATATGCATACATGTAACCATGTGCTGCAACACGAGTGACATCTATCACGCATTAGTATACCATAGTTAACTTCTCAAATGTTAAGTTACGAAGCTTACCGCATCCCATAACCACCCGAATGTTGTAGTTGGCCACAATTGTTTAGGGGTCAGGAGGCGAAAATAAAATTCGGCATTTCCAGTGGAAGGTACTTTAGCCTGAATACCAAAATTAACGAATCAGTTATAGATCGTAGTCCTCAAATCCGAATATAGACAAATTATATACAACTCTAAATGAAGACTTACAAATCATCAGTTAGGAAGGACATCAGCTTCGCAATTTTCTTAGGACTGCCTCACTAAAAGGATCGTACACAGCGGGAGATAGGACTACATGTTGCTTTCACGTCGGGTCATTAATGCAGCTCGCATTGATTCGTCATTAGGGTTGGTGCCCACTGGATCTACTAATAGAAGATCAAGCCTCTTGATGGAGGAAACACCTTTGTAACAAATATGCAAAATACCTGGCTTTCTCCTTATCTTTCACTGTGTGAGACGATGCACGACTCCTGGTCTCATTGGTTAAATCCACAACAGATTCGCACTTTTGATCCGAAGAGCGAGGTTACCACCACTTACCGGATGGATAACATTAATAGGAACGGGTTGAGCACCTGCTCCATCAACTTTGTCATTATACTTTGCTCTTTTATCGCCTTCCTCTGTCTCCCAACTCGTACTCTTTGACACGCTGTACACTGTCTACCATCTGCTTTGGAATTCGCTCACACTGTCCTCTGTTCTAATATACCCAGACCACATCACCTTATCCTTAATGGCTAACGGATTCCTAACACAACTAGCAACATTATAACCATCCTTGTCCGAATGCTTTATCTGATATAGCCATGACTTGAAACAAAAGACATGTATTTGACGTTATTTACAAGACATTTGAAATTTAATATGACGCTGTTAAACTAGACACAAAGTATACAAATTGCTAAATTGTGTGTACGAAAAAAATCTTATATCAAAATAATTACAAAATTAATTATACAACTTCACAAAACTGAAATTGATATTGTTTCCTCGAATAGATAAATACAATGACTTCATACTGAACAATAGATATATAATAACAATTTTACAATACGGTACGCAGATCATACCTCCTCTATTTTTGGTTCGTCATTTCTTAATGTAAGAGGTCCTTGCGTATGCGCTCCTCCATCCGTTGTGTTGATAACAACTTTCTTCAATAGTTGAACGTCACTCTCATAGTTACCCATCCTACTTTCCATACCTTGAAGTTTGAACACAACTTCCGCTATTGCTCTAGAAAACGATATATGAATATTATCCATTTTCGCCCCTAGTGTTTCAACCATAGTAAATAACCTTCCACTAACATCTTCACCCCTGCACACCTGAATGCTTATCTCCAGACGCCTTCTCGCTGAACATTTGTCCCCAACACTTTCTTTCTCCTCCTTCGCATTATGGGGACATTACGGATGCTGGTTGGGGCTGTTTCAAGGAAATCATCGTCACTTACCCCTGCAACATGTTGCCTCCTCTCCCTCTTCTTTTGTATGTTCCCCCTTTTTTACACAATCCCATTCTCTTTCATCCACTTCGCCATTGATCACGTCTAACAGCAGATTATCCAGTTTCTTCTTCAAACCTTCTCCTACACCATACACACAATACTGTCCTGGCCAATCTGGATATATAAACTCCAAAGGTTTAGGTACTAAATGCTTCACCTGAAGCTGCATTTCAGATACCATAACTTTTAATAATCTATCACAAAGAAAAAATGCAGAAATAATGTATACGTAAATTGAAGGCTGAAGGCATACCTCCCCATTATTAAGGAGTTTGCTCCCGGCTTCGATATCCTTATATCCTCCTTCCCTCCTCTCCACCTTAACAGAGGCAAATCTACACCTTCTCTTACATTCCCGTAGCTAGCCCCCAGCACCTTCACGCTCTCAAATGCCCATATCAGCAATACATGGACACATCCATGGAGGGTATAAGCATTGTTAGGTAACCCAAGGACTTTGATGGAATCAACTAAACTCTTGAATCCAACCCTACCCCATTGAAAACTCTCAAATGCTTCTTCATTCAACGCCCGTTTAGCGTATTCCAGCAGGAATCCGACTGTTCCTTGATAAACCAAGCACTCCAACATGAACAAGATACAACCGAGCTATCTGCGTCTTCATTTCATCGACCACCCACGGCAGCTTCTCAAACCCTCAACTAGCTCCTCCCAGTTGGGTCCACTAAAAGCTTTCACCTTTAAAGCCGCTCATAAAGGTGTATGATCGACTTCAAACTCTGTTTCATCAATCTTCTCACAATTCAAACCACTAATTTCTTCATATTCATATAGAGAGAACCTCAACGGCTTTCCTCCAACCAAAAACCATACCTCCGAAGGAATGTTTATTGCCAATTGATTGGACAATAGATAATGGATGGTCTTCCCACAGGTAGTCAGATTCGGCTAGATCCAATAACTCCCAGCTGGCGAATTCTTTCTTATTTTGTCATACACCTCATCACCAACAAAGCCTTTCAAACCACCAAGATTGGACAAACTACAATCGTGGTGCATGCTTCTCAGAGGCAGTGGAAAATTACCAACCCATACAACCTACTTGGATACCTCGCTTGACCCCATATCTACGATGTGCTTTAGTTTAGTTATTAATTCAAATCACAAAACATTTGTTGCTTAGATTAAGAACGACAACATGAAGTCACACAAATATCTTCCGAAAAACAGAGCTCAACAACATACAGAAAACTAACATACAATATACAAGGCCTACTGTAATACTCGGGTATAAGAAAACAGTAAGCACAGAGACTACCACGATATAGAAATCTACCTCCGAGCAAATCGCTATATTTCCTCCTCTACTTCAAACCACCTCGCCGTCAACTCGCCGTCAGTGGTCCTCCAGCCAAACGTCCTCCACACGGATTCTTTTCACGCCGCAAGCTATCTAAAATAGCTGATCTCAACCCAACAATCGTAAGACAAACAACACAAAGATTTAAGGGATCGACTTAGGTTTATGATCTTTTTATTTTCCCCTTTTAAGATCTTCATTTTAAAAGATAATGGCATAAAACGTAATAAAACACAATAAATATAGAAGTAATTTGCAAACTTTTCTGTGTTATTCTAGTAAGTCGAAAATCTCAACGTGCAGTACTAGTAATAAACCTACTTTTATGTAATATTCTAGGTACTTTAGGAAATGGTATCTTCAATAATTTCATAACTTTTAATAACAAACAAAAAGAACTATAATCCCCTGCACGCTATAAATTGTAACGGTAAATAAAACCAGCTATCGAGGAAACCTAACTTAGGCCACCCTCGGGTCCGTCTAAGTAAAAGCCGGTCAAAAGCTACGATGCAAGACTGTACCGCCAATTTTGTCTATGTCGGTATGTCCTAGTATTTCTATTCCAATACAAACTCATGTGTAGAAAAATCACTTACAAAAAGAAAGCCTCCCTATTTTGATTTTAGTCCTCCGGTTGTAGAAGATCAACAAATTGCAAAGCCAGCAAGTTGTGCAGTTTACCACAATCAGGTTCTACTTCTCTTGATCTCGTCCTCCAAAAACTAGAAAAGAAGGATCTTTACTGCCTCTAAATATACAAATTTTTTACTCGTAATACCACACTATATTATGTCTCAGAATTTTTTTACTTATAGAATATCTTTCACTATATTCATTCAAATTAAAAATGTATAAAAGTGAAAATATATATCATCATATCTAATTAATATTTCTCTGGACCAATCTCATAATTATAAATTAGTTGTTCACATAGTACATCTCCTTTATATATCTTTTGGTATGAGATCTTTGTATACATTATCATGAGTTGGACAAAAAAAGTTTGGATTCTTAATCATTTAAATGAGAAATACGATTATTTTCTTTCGTAATTTGAGAATTCTTTTTGATAAAAAATCTTGCAGGCCCATTCGATCGGTAGCAGTGTCATGAGCTTGCTAAGTATACCTGTATAAAATATATATCACGTTCTCTAAAGTCTAAACATCACATTCTCTCGATTATAGCATAAGCTTTCGCCTACTCACATGTCCTATATATCTTTATCGGACTAGTTACGGTCACATTAGTCATTAATTACCTAGAACATTCAAAATATTTTAGTTCCCCCTAGCAAAACTCGGGTTCCATGCATTAAAAGAGGATTTTAATGAAAGCATATCTATTTTGATATCTTTCTTATACGAAAAGGTTTTAAAATGTATGAACAAGTTGGAAATGCTTGGCTCAGTTCATAGCAACGTATCCTGCATATTAAATGTCTTGTTACCATTAAACCAACAAAACAATTGAATGTAAATTTGTTTGCTTATGATCATATAGGTATTACGTTAAATGTCATATAACCAAAACCAAAATGCACTATGTGAGAAAAGTGTCATTCGCAATCCGAAAGTTCTAAAGTTTCCAAAACTGTTAACTAAGTTGGCTTTAAATTTCTCAATATCATAACCTGATCACTACTAATAAACAATACAATAGAATAGATAGATAATTGAAGAAGCTATCTATGTTTAAAGTCAGATATGATTTGGTATAATCACATGGTGAAGCACAGGATCATAGGGTGGGGACTACCGCATTGGATTCGTAAACCTCTATGAAGAAAATTTTCACGATTTTGGCACGTAGCCATACACCAATGGTCCACGTAGTTTTAGTTACTTTTATAATTTGGTAAGACTTGGGATGATTTAAAGGATTGTGGAGATGATCGATCACATGGGAGGTTGGAAGTCTTGAAGAGTGTGGCAAGTGCTTTCATAAGCTTCTTATTAAAGCATTTGGATTTTTCTTACAAATATTTCGAAATGTTTTTTTTTTGTTTATCAAAATACATTTTCTATGCTCTTTTTTCTTGCAAAAGTCGATTCTTATCATACTTTTGTAGTAGTGCCTAGATAAATTTAGGCAGTCTCAAATTTCAAAATAACTAAAGTTGTCTAGATCTACCTAATTAAACCTATTTAAATCCGATTAATAAACAAAACCACTTAACCCTAACACTTCGAAATAGACTTGCTACGATATGCAGAAGCATAACATAACTCTAGACAGCCATTTAAACTTCTTTATGAGGAAATGCTTATGATAGAACCATGATCTTCCAAACTAAGAAAGTGTTCTTTACTGTTACTAAAAATTAGAATAGGCCTGCACAACATGTTCAGCAACCATTTTTAGATGTCAAAAAAGCATTTTGCTTTTTAGTCTTAATGAAAGAAAA